>JACGAQ010000177.1:0-265939 GCA_014119065.1 Orius insidiosus | reverse complement strand
TTACTTAACGGGCCGGTTAAGTTTTCGGGCTTCACTTAACGGGCAGGTTAAGTTTTCGGGCTTTACTTAACGGGCCGGTTAAGTTTTCGGGCTTTACTTAACGGGCCGGGTAAGTTTTCGGGCTTTACTTAACGGGCCGGTTAAGTTTTCGGGCTTTACTTAACGGGCCGGTTAAGTTTTCGGGCTTTACTTAACGGGCCGGTTAAGTTTTCGGGCTTTACTTAACGGGCAGGTTAAGTTTTCGGGCTTTACTTAACGGGCCGGTTAAGTTTTCGGGCTCTACTTAACGGGCCGGTTAATTTTCACTGTGTACTTAACGGGCCGGTTAAATTTAACGGTTTACTTAACGGGCCGGTTAAATTTAACGGTTTACTTAACGGGCCTGTTAATTTTCACTGTTTACTTAACGTGCCGGTTAAATTTAACGGTTTACTTAACGGGCCGGTTAAGTTTTCGGGCTTTACTTAACGGGCTGGTTAAGTTTAACGGTTTACTTAACGGGCCGGTTAGGTTTAACAGTTTACTTAACGGGCCGGTTAATTTTCACTGTTTATTTCAAGGGCCGGTTAATTTTCACTGTTCTTAACGGGCCGGTTAAATTTAACGGTTTACTTAACGGGCCGGTTAATTTACACTGTTTACTTAACGTGCCGGTTAAATTTAACGGTTTACTTAACGGGCCGGTTAAGTTTAACGGTTTACTTAATAAGCCAGTTAACTTTTCGAGCTTTACTTAACGAGCCAGTTAACTTTTCGAGCTTTACTTCACGGGCCAGTTAAGTTTAACGCTGCACCTAACGGGCCGGTTAACGCTGTTTCACTGTACTTAACGGGCCTTAACGGACGGTTAAGTTTAACGGTTTACTTAACGGGCCTGTTAAGTTTAACGGTTTCGTTTAAGTTACGGTTAAGTTTAACGGGCCGGCTAAGTTTTCGAGGTTTTCTTAACTGGCATGTTAAGTTTTACGCTTTACTTATCGGCTTATTCGTGGATGCCAAAAAAAAGTAGGTTTTCTCATCGAAAATCAAGTTTTTAAAAAATATGTCGTCTGATCGACCTGAAGCCATGAACGTTGTCTTTAAAATGGCCACTCCAAGAAATTTGACACCCCACATGACCCATTAAAAACCACATTTTAGCAGTTTTAAAGAGTCCTCGACCACCAACCCATTTAGTACCCCCTCAGATCAATAACAACATTGCTTAAATACGATTTATTAAAATTACATTTTTTTTTTCTTTAAGGCATAAATTCTAACTAATCACCATAATATTCATAATCTATTAAACAGTATAAGCATTTATAAAAATAATAATAAAAAAATCGTAAAAAAAACGTGGAACAAATAAAAATTAAGCACCCCCTTAGAGAACAAAAAACAGTGCAAAAAACACAAAATATTTACAAAAACTTATAATTTAAAAAAAAAATTCTTTTCCTGAGAATTTCGTAATACAAAAATTTGTTTATACATAATGATTAAAAGTACTTATAATATTTTTTTTTTCTAAAATACTAGCATCTCTAAAAGTGAGGTTATATAGATTGTGGGTCCGAAAACATTTTGAAAAAAATGATCACATAACTCGATGTTGGTAGACCTGTTCACTAATACGTCAGAGGTTTCGCTTGTAGCGGGGGACCGCTAGAGTTCAGCACATGAGTAAATATTCAATAGTGACAATTTTGGCTTCTAGAAACAAAATAAGAGATCATTAAAAATAAAAGTAAACAGTATTGTCTTTTTAGATTCTTTGGCTTTTGAAAATTGTCAATTTTTTGAGAGGGGGAAGGTGTTATTTGTCGTTTTTGGGTGTACTTTCTCTGGAGGAGGGGGGATCATCGTCGTTTCCGTTGTCGTAGCGTTTTTCGTCGTCGTCGTAGGCGTAGTCGTCCGGCCGGGAGTCCGTTTCGTCTTCGCTGAGTCCATTTTCATCTTTTTCGTTTTCTAAAAAAAAAAGTATAAGCAATTTACCCAATTTTTAAACTTCTTAGACCCCATTATTACCCGGTTATTAGAGCGTTGGAGGGTAAAAGCCTCCATTTTACCCCATTTTTGAGTGTTGAAGGGTAAGAGGGTACATTTTTACCCCACTTTTGGAGTGTGGAGGGTAAAGCGTTCATTTTACCCCATTTTTTGAGTGTTGAAGGGTAAGAGGGTACATTTTTACCCCACTTTTTGGAGTGTGGGAGGGTAAAAGCATCCATTTTACCCCATTTTTGGAGTGTAGGATGGTAAAAGTGTCCATTTTACCCCATTATGGAGTGTGTGAGGGAATGGCGTTTGGTTTTACCCCATTTCTAGAGTATTGGCGGGTAAAATCGTCTGGTTTTACTCCATTTTTAAGGGTGGAGGGTAAAAGCGTACATTTTACCCCATTTTTAGATTGTGAGAGGGTAAAAGTGTACATTTTTACCCCATTTTGGAGTGTAGGATGGTAAAAGTGTCCATTTTACCCCATTTTTGGAGTGTGTGAGGGAATGGCGTATGGTTTTACCCCATTTCTAGAGTGTTGGCGGGTAAAAGCGTCTGGTTTTACCCCATTTTTGGAGTGTAGGAGGGTAAAAGTGTCCATTTTACCCCATTTTTCAGCATTTGAGGATAAAACTGTCCTTTTTTACCCCATTTTTAGAGAGTTGGACATTAATAGGTTCTGGTTTCACCCCTATTTTTGGATTGTCAGACTATCAAATCGTTCCGTTTTACCCCACTTTTGAAGTATCGGAGAGAAAAAGCTTTTTTAGGGCCGGTTAAGTTTTACGGTTAACTTAACGGGCCGGTAAAGTTTTACGCTTAACTTAACGGGCCGGTTAAGTTTAACGGTTCATTTAACGGGCCGGTTAAGTTTACGGTTCACTTTAACGTGCCGGTTAAGTTTAACGGTTCACTTAACGGGCCGGTTAAATTTTACGCTTTACTTAACGGGCCGGTAAATTTTAGAGAGTGGGAGGGTAAAAGCCTCCATTTTACCCTATTTTTGGAGTGTGGGAGGGTAAAAGCGTTCATTTTACCCCATTTTTAGGGTGTGTGAGGAAATGGCGTTTGGTTTTACCCCATTTTTGGAGTATAGGAGGGTAAAAGTGTCTATTTTGCCCCATTCTTTCAGCTTTTGAGGGTAAAACGGTCCATTTTTACCCCACTTTTTGAGAATCGGAGAAAAAACGCGAAGTTTTTATCTTTTTTTCGGAGAATTTGATTTAAAAAAATTACTTATTTGTGGAGGTTCCGAGTTTTGTGTCTGTTTGCTTGGGTTTTCGAGTCGATTCCGAGGTCCAAAGGTTCGTCCTTTATGAGTGCCTGCAAAATCAAAAGTTAGTGGCTGCTTTGCTTGGAAGTAAGGGGAGTTACCAGAGGTGAGTTTGGGGAAGAGTCATCTTTTCTTGTTTTGCTGGGTGGGGAGTAAGCAGAAGATGAAAGGACGGGCGTTTTTGGGGCGGACTGCACTTTCTTCAGATGATGCTGCAGCGTCGGCTTTTCGACATTCTGCTTCGTTTGAGCAACGCACTGACTTCGTACTGGGTAGGCGGTAGGGTTCGTCGACTTTCGCTTACGGACGCGTTTCTGCTGCTGCTGTACCGCCAGGTCATCTTCGGTGTCTTCCGCGGAGTTCGAACAGTTCGAAGGCCCAGCGAGGCCCTTGATCTGCAGAGCGTCCGCCGCTGCAAGAAGCGAAGGAAGCCTATCTTGCGTCACATTCACCTCACCGCTGTACATAAACTCCACCAACGCCTGCACTTCCCAGAACTTCAAATCCCGCATAAAAACAATCGGGTGCTGGCACGGATTTTGAGAAAGAAGCTCCTCAAAATATGAAGAACATGCAGAAAGCATCACCTTAAATCAAAAATCAATCAGCTGCGAAGAGGTGACTAACGATTTATAACTTAAAACGCCAATAACTCAAAAACGGCTGGACCGATTTTCCTGAATAAACTATTTTTGGAAAGCTCTTTTAATGGCGCATCTAAAATGTTTAGGTTGGTAACCCTGTAAATCTAACGGTTTTTGTGATATTTGAGTCTGAACGCTAACAACTGATTTTTCTGATGTCCAACTTTAAAGGACGATATCTCAAAAACGGCTGGACCGATTTTCCTGAATAAACTATTTTTGGAAAGCTCTTTTAATGGCGCATCTAAAGTGTTTAAGTTGTCAACCCTGTAAATCTAACGGTTTTTGTGATATACTAAACTATTTTTGGAAAGCTCTTTTTAAGGCGCTTCACCCCCGTTAATCCGCTTTAACTCCCACCCCGATAATTCTATCGAGCTGAAACTTTCACGGTTGTCTTTTAAATGATTATTCCAAGAAATTTGACACCCCACATGACATATGAAAAACAAAAATTGTCGTTGTATTTGCTGCTTGGTTTCCGAACTTACTTTGTGACATTTGATGGAACGACCTTCGCAAGCTAAAGTGACGTCGACGAACTGCTCGTTGTTGAGTAAGCTCGGGAAAGTGGCACGCATATTCGAATGGTACGAATTCCATTTTAGGCAGACTTCAGGAGGCTGTGGGAGTTGTGAAGTCTGTTGAATTTGAAGGGCGGACTGTTGAGATTGACGTTGGGCGTCGGTGCTATTCGTGCTGCTCACCGACTGCGAACCGCCCGATGCCGACGACGAGTGCTTCTTCGGAGCGATCGGCACCGGAGAGACGGTACTACGTGACTGATTCGGTGAACTCGGACTCCCAGGAACTGCAAAAAAAAAAAAAAAAAAAAAAAAGATAAAATTAAAATTTGAGCTAAAATGGTTTAATCTCCTTGAAGGAAACGCAAAACGTGTGACTAAAATCGATTTCCACGCTTTGCGCTCCGAGGAAAAATTCCTCTTTGACCACGCTCCCTTTCCCACACATTTTGAAGAAAACATCTATCGAAAAGTTTTCCAAATCCACGGCAAATGACATTACCCCATTATAGGAGTGAGGGAGGGAAAAAGCGTCCATTTTACCCCATTTTTGGAAGGTTGTAGGGTAAAAGCGTCCATTTTACCCCATTTTTGACGTGTGGGTGGGTAACAGCGTCCATTTTAACCCATTTTTGAAGGTTGGGTGGGTAAAAGCCTCCATTTTACCCCATTTTTGGAGTGTTGGAGGGTAAAAGGGTATATTTTACCCCATTTTTTGGAGTGTGGGAGGGTAAAAGCGTCCGGTTATACCCCTTTTTTGAAGTGTTGGACCATTCAGTCATTTAGTTTTACCCCACTTACGGATTGTCGGAGGTAAAACCGTCCATTTTACCCCATTTTTGAAGGTTGGGTGGGTAAAAGCCTCCATTTTACCCCATTTTTGGAGTGTTGGGGGGTAAAATGGAGGCTTTTACCCACCCAACCTTCAAAAATGGGGTAAAATGGACGGTTTTACCTCCGACAATCCGTAAGTGGGGTAAAACTAAATGACTGAATGGTCCAACACTTCAAAAAAAGGGTATAACCGGACGCTTTTACCCTCCCACACTCCAAAAAATGGGGTAAAATAGAGGCTTTTACCCACCCAACCTTCAAAAATGGGGTAAAATGGACGGTTTTACCTCCGACAATCCGTAAGTGGGGTAAAATATACCATTTTACCCCATTTTTTGGACTGTGGGAGGGTAAAAGCGTCCGGTTATACCCCTTTTTGAAGTGTTGGACCATTCAGTCATTTAGTTTTACCCCACTTACGGAGTGTCGGAGGTTAAAACCGTCCATTTTACACCATTTTTGAAGGTGTGGGTAGGAAAAAACGTCCATTTTTACCCCACTTTTGGAGTGTTGGACAATATAAGCGTCTGATTTTACCTTACTTTTGGAGGTTTGAGGGTAGAAACACCAGTTTTTACCCCATTTTAGGAGGATAGGAAGATAAATGTACCCGTTTTTACCCCACTTTTGAAGTGTTGGACCATACAGTCGTCAAGTTTTACCCTGTTTTTCGAGTTTTGGAGGGTAAAAGTGTCCGATTTCTCCCAATTTTTGGGGTGTTGGAGGGTAGGAGCGTCCGTTTTACCACATTTTTTAGTGCTGGACAATAAAAGCGTCCAATTTTACCCCATTTTTGTAGGATAGTGGGAAGAGACCCCTGTTTTTACCCCATTTTTGGAGGGAGAGATGGTAAAAGCGTCCATTTTTACCCCACTTTTGGAGTGTCAGAGGTTAAAACCGTCCATTTTACCCCATTTTTGAAGGTTGGGTGGGTAAAAGAATCCATTTTACCCCATTCTTGGAGTGTTGGAGGGTAAAAGGGTATATTTTACCCCATTTTTTGGAGTGTGGGAGGGTAAAAACGACCGTTTTACCCCATTTTTGGAGTGTTGGAGGCTAAAAGCGTCCGGTTATACCCCTTTTTTGAAGTGTTGGACCATTCAGTCGTTTAGTTTTACCCCACTTACGGAGTGTCGGAGATTAAAACCGTCCATTTTACCCCATTTTTGAAGGTGTGGGTAGGTAAAACCTTTCATTTTTACCCCACTTTTGGAGTGTTGGACAATAAAAGCGTCCGATTTTACCTTACTTTTAGAGGTTTGAGGGTAGAAACGCCAGTTTTTACCCCATTTTAGGAGGATAGGAAGATAAATGAACCCGTTTTTACCCCATTTTTGGAATGTAGGACAATAAAAGCGTGCGCATTTACCCCATTTTTGAAGTTTTGGAGGGTAAAAGTGTCTGATTTCTCCCAATTTTTGGGGTGTTGGAGGGTAGGAGCGTCCGTTTTCGCCACATTTTTTAGTGCTGGACAATAAAAGCGTCCAATTTTACCCCATTTTTGTAGGTTAGTGGGAAGAAACCCCTGTTTTTACCCCATTTTTGGAGGGAGAGATGGTAAAAGCGTCCATTTTTACCCCACTTTTGGAGTGTCAGAGGTTAAAACTGTCCATTTTACCCCATTTTTGAAGGTTGGGTGGGTAAAAGCCTCCATTTTACCCCATTTTTTGGAGTGAGGGAGGGTAAAAACGACCGTTTTACCCCATTTTTGGAGTGTTGGAGGCTAAAAGCGTCCGGTTATACCCCTTTTATGAAGTATTGTACCATTCAGTCGTTTAGTTTTACCCCACTTACGGAGTGTCGGAGGTTAAAACCGTCCATTTTACCCCATTTTTGAAGGTGTGGGTAGGTAAAATCGTCCATTTTTACCCCACTTTTGGAGTGTTGGACAATAAAAGTGACCAATCTTACCCCTTTTTTGAAGTGTTGTACCTTATGTCTAGTTTTACCCCACTTTCGGAGAGTCCGGGTAAAATCGTCCATTTGAAAATTTTCACCACCGTTTTTTATCCGCCTGGAATCCCCCCCCCCTCCATGGGGGGGATATACGAGAAGTTGTTTGAAAAGTCTAAGATTTCCGAAGAATTCGAAGTTTCAAATGGAATTTCGAAGGTTCGGGAGGGTAAAAAACAAACCAACGGAATCCGCCGAGATTATCAAAAGACACGAAATTCCTCTGTTTACGGAAATTCCAGACTCCGCGGGTCAGTGATCAAGTTTTTAGACTCCTCTAATTCCATGTTGGGCACCAAATAGTGAAGATAATTTTTTTTTTTTAAATATTGCGGTAATTTGAAGGTGTTGGAGGGTAGGAGCGTCCGTTTTTACCCCATTTTTGGAGTGTGGGAGGGTAAAAACGTCTATTTTTACCCCACTTTTGGAGTGCTGGACAATAAAAGTGACCAATTTCCCCCCTTTTTTGAAGTGTTGGACAATACAGTCGTGTAGTTTTACCCCACTTTTAGAGTGTCAGAGGTTAAAACCGTCCTTTTTAACCCATTTTTAAGGTTGGGTGGGTAGAAGTCTCCATTTTACCCCATTTTTGGAGTGTACGAGGGTAAAAGCGTCCGGTTATACCCCTTTTTTTAAGTGTTCGATCATACAGTCGTCTGGTTTTACCCCACATTCGGAGTGGGAGGGTAAAAGCGTCCATTTTACCCCATTTTTGGAGTGTAGGAGGTTTTAACCGTCCATTTTAACCCATTTTTGAAGGTTGGGTGGGTAAAAGCGTCCATTTTTACCCCACTTTTGAAGTGTTGGGTAATAAAAGCGTCCGGTACACCTTTTTTGAAGTGTTGGACGATACAGTCGTCTAGTTTTACCCCACTTTTGGAGTGTCGGAGGTTATAACCGTCCATTTTACCCCATTTTTGAAGGTTGGGTGGGTAAAAGTCTCCATTTTACCCCATTTATGGAGTGTAGGAGGGTAGAAGTCAGCATTTTACCCCATTTTTGGAGTGTTGGAGGCAAAAAGCGTCCGGTTATACCCCGTTTTTGAAGCGTTCGACCATACAGTCGTTTAGTTTTACCCCACATTCGGAGTGGGAGGGTAAAAGCGTCCTTTTCATCCCATTATTGGAGTACCGGAGGATAAATGCACCCGTTTTTACCCCATGAAATTCCAGACTCCGCGGGTCAGTGATCAAGTTTTTATACTCCTCCAAATCCATGTCCGTTGGGCACCAAAAATAGTGAAGATAATTAACTTCCTTAAAGAAGTTATTGTGATACCCTCGACGTCGGGTTTTTGGGGATTTTTTTACATTAAATATCATTTTAGTAGGGAGAAATTTCATACTTCCACGCCTTACGAGAGGGACTTCTCTTAGGCAAAAATCCCATTATTTCTACCTTGATACTATTTCTATTTCTATTCTACTATTTCTACCCAAAACCGTATTAAAAAGATATTAAACTCCCAAACACCCGATAAAAAGGATGTTTCTACATCACAAAATCGAAGGAAAAGACCCAAAACCCGTTAAAAGATGTTAAACGCCTAAACACCCGATAAAAAGGATGTTTCTACATCACAAAATCGAAGGAAAATACCCAAAACCCTGTTAAAAGATGTTAAATGCCTAAACACCCGATTAAAAGGATGTTTCTACATCACAAAATCGAAGGAAAAGACCCAAAACCCTGTTAAAAGATGTTAAATGCCTAAACACCCGATTAAAAGGATGTTTCTACATCACAAAATCGAAGGAAAAGACCCAAAACCCGTTAAAAGATGTTAAACGCCTAAACACCCGATAAAAAGGATGTTTCTACATCACAAAATCGAAGGAAAAGACCCAAAACCCGTTAAAAGATGTTAAACGCCTAAACACCCGATAAAAAGGATGTTTCTACATCACAAAATCGAAGGAAAAGACCCAAAACCCTGTTAAAAGATGTTAAATGCCTAAACACCCGATTAAAAGGATGTTTCTACATCACAAAATCGAAGGAAAAGACCCAAAACCCTGTTAAAAGATGTTAAACGCCTAAACACCCGATAAAAGGATGTTTCTACATCACAAAATCGAAGGAAAATACCCAAAACCCTGTTAAAAGATGTTAAACGCCTAAACACCCGATAAAAAGGATGTTTCTACATCACAAAATCGAAGGAAAAGACCCAAAACCCTGTTAAAAGATGTTAAACGCCTAAACACCCGATTAAAAGGATGTTTCTACATCACAAAATCAAAGGAAAAGACCCAAAACCCTGTTGAAAGATGTTAAACCCCTAAACACCCGATTAAAAGGACGTTTCTACATCACAAAATCGAAGGAAAAGACCCAAAACCCGTTAAAAGATGTTAAACGCCTAAACACCCGATAAAAAGGATGTTTCTACATCACAAAATCGAAGGAAAAGACCCAAAACCCTGTTAAAAGATGTTAAACGCCTAAACACCCGATAAAAGGATGTTTCTACATCACAAAATCGAAGGAAAATACCCAAAACCCTGTTAAAAGATGTTAACCCCTAAACACCCGATAAAAAGGATGTTTCTACATCACAAAATCGAAGGAAAAGACCCAAAACCCTGTTAAAAGATGTTAAACGCCTAAACACCCGATAAAAGGATGTTTCTACATCACAAAATCGAAGGAAAATACCCAAAACCCTGTTGAAAGATGTTAACGCCTAAACACCCGATAAAAAGGATGTTTCTACATCACAAAATCGAAGGAAAAGACCCAAAACCCTGTTAAAAGATGTTAAACTCCCGAAAACCCGATAAAGAACGATAAAAATTTTCCAAAAAAAAAAACTTAGAAAATTTTTCGAAAAAATAAAAGAGCAAATTTAAAAAGAAAATTTAGAAAATTTTTCGAAAAAAAAAAACTCGGAAAATTGTTTGAAAAAAAATTTTTTTTTGAAAATTTTGAAATAAAAAATTTTTGAAAAAACTTACCCCTCCGTTATACTACCCCTCTCTTTTATTTTCTTCTTCATTATACTTCCCCCTCCGTTATACTTCCCCTCCCATACACTTCCGCTTCCTTATACTTCCCCCTCCGTTAGACTTCCCCTCCTATATTTTTTATTTCTCTTTAAGGAAGTTTTCGTTGGAAGCTCTTCAAACCAGTACTTTTTTTTTTAAATCTTGCGGTAATTTGGCTTCTTGAAAAGTAGATCGATGTTTAAAAAGGGTTGTGCGTTTTTTCAATTTTTTTCCCCCCCTTTTTTTAAGTACGCACGAACTGACAACAGCGGATTATTATATTTTCAAGCCTCTTTTTTCAAAAAGAGGGGTTGGCGAAGGAGAAGCGAACGATTCGAGAGAGAGAGAACGTTTCGGGGGCGGCGAGGGGGGTGAGGGGGGTAGGTTTTTAAGGACGTCCGCGGTGGGGGCGGAATGACTGCGCGATGATGAAAAATTGTTACCGTCCTAAAATAGGAGGAGGCCGAGAAGAGAGAGAAAAAAAAGAGGGTTGTCTCAAATAATCAATATTAAAAAATTCCACCCCCTTCCTTACAACCGCTTTTCGGATAAAATAAGGTTAAAAGAGGCTGAAAAAAAAGGAAGATCCTTTAAAAAAGCATTTTTTTCGGGGGCTGCGAGGAAGATTGACGGTGAAAGGAGCGAGGATGCCCTTGAACTTGACACCTTTTCATTTTCCTTTAAAAAAAATTAAGAATCCCTTCAAAGTCCTTCGTTGCAAAAAAGGTCGCTTTTACTCTCCTTCACTCAACAAATGGATATAGAAAGTTTTTACCCTCCAGCGCTCCAAAAATGGAGTAAAAATGGACGTTAATTTCATCCAACAATCCAAAAATGGGGTAAAATGGATGGTTTTACCCTAACACACTACGTAAATGGGGTCGTTGGTGTAAAAAAGGTCGCTTTTACTCTCCTTCATTCAACAAATGGATATGTAGAAAGTTTTTACCCTCCATTGCTCCAAAAATGGGGTAAAAATGGACGATAATTTCATCCAACAATCCAAAAATGGGGTAAAATGGATGGTTTTACCCTAACACACTACGTAAATGGGGTCGTTGGTGTAAAAAAGGTCGCTTTTACTCTCCTTCATTCAACAAATGGATATGTAGAAAGTTTTTACCCTCCATTGCTCCAAAAATGGGGTAAAAATGGACGATAATTTCATCCAACAATCCAAAAATGGGGTAAAATGGATGGTTTTACCCTAACACACTACGTAAATGGGGTAAAATCGGAAGATTTTACAATCCAACACTCCAAAAATGGGGAAAAACAGGTAGCTTTCATTATTCAACATTTCAAAAATGGGATAAAATGGAGGCTTTTACCTTCCAGTGTTCCAAAAATGGGGTAAAATGGACGATATTATCATCCAACAATCCTAAAATGTGGTGAAATGGATGGTTTTATCCTCCACACTACGTAAATGGGGTAAAATCGGAAGCGTTTACAATCCAACACTCCAGAAATGGGGTAAAACAAGACGCTTTTACCCGCCAACACTCTAGAAATAGGGTAAAACCGGACGCAAATCGGGTAAAACCGGACGCCTTTCCCTCCCACACACCAAAAATGGGGTAAATTGGACGCCTTTATTGTCCATCCCTACAAAAGTGGGGTAAGAATGGACGCTTTTACCCTCCCTCACTCCAAAAATGGGGTAAAATAGTACGCTTTTATCATCCAACACTCCAGGAATGGGGAAGAAATGGACGCTTTTACCCACCCACACTTCATAAAAAGGGTATAATCGCACGCTTTTATTATCCAACTCTCAAAAAATGGGGTAAAATGTACGCTTTTACCCTCCCACACTCCAAAAACGGGGTAAGACAAACGCTTTTACCCTTCAACACTCAAGAAATGGGGTAAAACCCTCCCAAACTCGAAAAACGGAGTATATATACGCTTTTATCCTCCCACACTCCAAAAATGGGGTAAATTGGACGCTTTTATTGTCCATCCCTCCATAAATGGGGTATGAATGGAAGCTTTTACCCTCCCTCACTCCAAAAACGGGGTAAGACAAACGCTTTTACCCTTCAACACTCTAGAAATGGGGTAAAACCGAACGCCTTTCCCTCCCACACTCGAACAACGGAGTAAAATGTACGCCTTTATCCTCCCACACTCCAAAAATGGGATAAAATGGCGGTTTTTGCCCTCCTAAACTCCAAAAATGGGATAAAATGTACGCTTTTACCCTCCAACACCCCCAAAACGGGTAAAAAACTGAATCAAGTTTTTTAAAAAAACTGGCATTTTGAAAGTTGGCGCAGGTGGTCAACTGAGTGGAAATTTCACGCCATCCGAATAAAAGGAGTTCGAAAAAAAAAATTCACTTCCCTTTCCCATTATGTTAATAGTACTTTTATTAGCTTTTTGAAAAAAAAAAAAAAAATTAATCATTTAAAATAGAAGAAGGGAAAAAATTTCTCATAAGACCGGTGATTAAAGTTTTCAGACTATTAATTTGAAAAAAAAAAAATTTAAAATTATCTCAACCCGCTTTTTATAATTAAGCAAATGGTCCGTAATGATTGTGAACTTTTAGCGTGTTTTTTTGGGCTTAGCTGTAAAAAAAGGGAACAATGCCCCCCCACCCGTCGCTAACAAAATTTTTAAAAGGAGAAATCAACATGGCAATTAACCGGAAATTGTGAGAATTCTTACACATGAGCTCATTTTAAAATAGAATTATATCTAAAAGGGTTTCTTATCTCAGGTTTTCGTTCTAAACGTAGTTTCTCAAAGAATTATGAATTTTAATAACAAAAGAGAAATTTGTACATTAATTATGGCGTCAACTTGTGTAAAATGTGGCAGAATATACACGAATTCGTTGAATAAAAAGGCATAAAAGTCACAAAACCGTAGATAAAAGGGCATAAAAGTCACGAACTCGTAGAAGAAAGGGTATAAAATGCACGAAATCGTAGAGGAAAAGGTATAAAATGCACGAAATCGTAGAATAAAGGGCATAAAAGACACGAACTCGTAGACAAAAGGAACGAAATCGTAGAAGAAGGGGTTAAAATGCTGGAAATTGTAGAAGAAAGGGTATAAAATGCACGAAATCGTAGATAAAAGGGCATAAAAGTCACGAACTCGTAGAAGAAAGGGTATAAAATTCATGATAACGTAGAATAAGGGGCATAAAAGTCACGAACTCGTAGACAAAAGAAACGAAATCGTAGAAGAAGGGGTATAAAATGCAGGAAATTGTAGAAGAAAGGGTATAAAATGCACGAAATCGTAGACAAAAGGGCATAAAAGTCACAAAATCGTAGATAAAAGGACATAAAAGTCACGAACTCGTTGAAGAAAGGGTATAAAATGCACGAAATCGTAGAGGAAAAGGTATAAAATGCACGAAATCGTAGAATAAAGGGCATAAAAGTCACGAACTCGTAGACAAAAGGAACGAAATCGTAGAAGAAGGGGTGTAAAATGCAGGAAATCGTAGAAGAAAGGGTATAAAATTCATGATAACGTAGAATAAGGGGCATAAAAGTCACGAACTCGTAGACAAAAGAAACGAAATCGTAGAAGAAGGGGTATAAAATGCAGGAAATTGTAGAAGAAAGGGTATAAAATGCACGAAATCGTAGACAAAAGGGCATAAAAGTCACAAAATCGTAGATAAAAGGGCATAAAAGTCACGAACTCGTTGAAGAAAGGGCATAAAAGTCACGAACTCGTAGACAAAAGGAACGAAATCGTAGAAGAAGGGGTGTAAAATGCAGGAAATCGTAGAAGAAAGGGTATAAAATGCACGAAATCGTAAAAGAAAGGTATAAAATGCACGAAATCGTAGACAAAAGGGCATAAATGTCACAAAATCGTAGATAAAAGGGCATAAAAGTCACAAAATCGTAGATAAAAGGGCATAAAAGTCACGAACTCGTTGAAGAAAGGGTATAAAATGCACGAAATCGTAGAGGAAAAGGGCACAAAAGACACGAACTCGTAGACAAAAGGAACGAAATCGTAGAAGAAGGGGTGTAAAATGCAGGAAATCGTAGAAGAAAGGGTATAAAATGCACGAAATCGTAAAAGAAAAGGTATAAAATGCACGAAATCGTAGATAAAAGGGCATAAAAGTCACGAACTCGTAGAAGAAAGGGTATAAATTCATGATAACGTAGAATAAGGGGCATAAAAGTCACGAACTCGTAGACAAAAGAAACGAAATCGTAGAAGAAGGGGTATAAAATGCAGGAAATTGTAGAAGAAAGGGTATAAAATGCACGAAATCGTAGACAAAAGGGCATAAAAGTCACAAAATCGTAGATAAAAGGACATAAAAGTCACGAACTCGTTGAAGAAAGGGTATAAAATGCACGAAATCGTAGAGGAAAAGGTATAAAATGCACGAAATCGTAGAATAAAGTGCATAAAAGTCACGAACTCGTAGACAAAAGGAACGAAATCGTAGAAGAAAGGGTATAAAATTCACGAAATCGTAGAAGAAAAGGTACAAAATGCACGAAGTCGTAGCAGAATGGGTATGAAAATATGCACGAAATCGTAGAAAAAGGGTATAAAATGCACGAAATCGCAGAAGAAAAGGTACAAAATGCACGAAGTTGTAGCAGAATGGGTATGAAAATATGCACAAAATCGTAGAAGAAAGGGTATAAAATGCACGAAATCATAAATAAATAGGCTCGAAATCGTAGAAGAAGGGGTGTAAAATGCAGGAAATTGTAGAAGAAAGGGTATAAAAGGATCGAAATCGTAGAATAGAGTTCATGTGAAATGCACGAAATCGTAGATTAAAAGGGATAAAAGTTACAAAATCGTAGAATAAAGTGCACAAAAAGCAGAAAGTCATAAAATTAAGGGTATAAAATGCACGAAATCGTAGACAAAAGGGCATAAAATAGTTAAAAGAAAATAGTATTATAAATTTTTTCTCCCTTTTTATAAATAAATTTGTGTTCACTGATCCCGTATCTGATTCAGCTCTTTACCCGACGAACCAAGGAAAAAAAAAAAGAAAAATTCTCACGATTTTTCGATAAAAAATCAATTTTTATCCTCATTTTTTTTAATTACCTACGCAAATTTCGGATAAAGTTTGAACCGGGGTTTTTTTTCTTTGATAGATTTTATTTTAATGCGTTTTTGCACGGCCGGAATTCTAAAAACACCTGCGCTTCCGCCCTTTTTTTTTTTTTTTTTTTTTTTTTTTTTTTTTTCGCTTTTTCCCACAATAGGCACATGAGAACATTTTGAACTCATTTTTTTTTGTTTGGCCTTTTTAGATTAAGACAAAATCCTGAATAGATAAAATTAAGATAAATTTCTAATTTTTTGAAATATCTCAAAAATTGTAAGATTTACAGGGTCGACAACTTAATAACTTTAAATGTCCCTTTAAAATAGCTTTCCAGAAAGTGGTCATTAAAGAAAATCGGTCCAGGCGTTCCTGAGATATCAAGGTTTGAAGTTGTACTAGCGAAAAATCAGTTTTTAATGCTTACACTCAAGTATCTCAAATCACATTAGATTTACAGGGTCGACAACTTAAAAACTTTAGATGCGCCTTTAAAATAGCTTTCCAAAAAGTGGTTATTTATAAAAATCGGTCCAGCCGTTATTGAGATATCAATGTTTGAACTTGTACATCCGAAAAATCGGTTTTTAACTCTAAAATTCAAATATCTCAAATCACTTTAGATTTACAGGGTCGACAACCTAATAACTTTAGATGCCCCTTTAAAAGAGCTTTTCAAAAAGTGCTTACCTCCAAAATTGGGGTAAGATTGGACGCTTTTATTGTCGAACATTCCAAAAATGGGGTATGAACGGGTGCTTTTATCCTCCGATATTCCAAAAATTGGGTGAAAATGGACACTTTTACCCATCAATACTCCAAAAATGGGGTAAAAACTGGCGTTTCTGCCCTTTAACCTCCAAAAATGGGGTAAAAGCGCACGCTTTTATTGTCCACCACTCCAAAAGTTGGGTAAAAATGGACGCTTTACCCTCTCTCACTCCAAAAATGGGGTAAAATCGTACGTTCTTATCATCCAACACTCCAAAAAATGAGGTAAAATAGTGGAAAATTTTTTTATTTATTTAGACGTTGGTAGCACTGTTTGACCACATAATCTCCTAGATCACTATAAAACTGCTAAAAATGGGACGTCGTTGAACACCTAGTTTGACTGTAATTAACCGGTGTAGGAGGAGGCGAAAAGCGTGAAAAATAACGGTCTTAGAAAACCGAAAAAAGTTCAAAACAAACCATTAAAATTGTGGGAAATCCCCATAGTGACTGCTTTTTATAATGACCTTTTTTTTTAACTTCCTTTAAGAAGTTATTGTCGAAAATCGGTCGAGCCGTTCTCGAGATATCGGCGTTTTAAGACTTGAGAAATCCTCAATTTTTTAGGTTCAGACTCAAATACCTCCAAAACCGTTGGATATGCAGGGTAAACAATTAAGTTTCTTCTTTGAAGAAAACTCCCTGATAAATAGTTTTTTGACCATTGCTGTTGGCACTCCTGGTTTTCTTTGTTTCATGTTTGTCCACTTAATAAGACATCCTGAAATCCTTTTAATGGAAGGAAAAGATCACTTCCAGGGAGGTTCATAAGGAAAAAAGGAAGGTTTTGTCAAGATAACCTTTCAAAAAGGTTTCAGAAAAAAGGCGGCAATACACAGTATGAAGTTTAGACTCTTATATCTCGAATAACTTTAGATTTACAGGTTTGACAACCTATACACTTTTTATGTAGCTTTAAAAGAGCTTTCCAAAAAGTGGTTTTATAAGAAAATCGGTTGCGCTGTTCTTGAGATATCGTCGTTTAAAGTTCAAAAAACTTGCGAAGGCGAGAGCAGCTGGATGCAATAAAATATGCAATTGAAACTTTTTATCGCACGATCTTGGAAAAAATATTTCATCTAATTAACAACCTAAAATGCAAAATAGTTAGAATTTTAAATCATTTTAAAACGTTTATTTTAATATTTGCATAAAATTAAGTTGTCTTTGAACCCGAAAAAAAAAATGACTTAAAACGCACGCGAACTATTAAAATTAATAATTATCAAAGTAGAATTTTCCGGTCGCAAACAATTTTATTTCTAATAAAAAAACATGATATGCAAAAAGCGCGCATTTCTTTCATATACCTACCGAAGAAAATTAATATTTATTTTCCCAGCGAGAAGGATTTTTTAGGACTTAAGTTTTTTTATTAATTTATTCAGAGTTAACGAACCTTTAGATGGGATTTAATTGTTTATAATGTTTATAAGAGGATCTTTGTGGAAAAATAAAATAATGACTTCATTTAGGTGTATAATAAATTTTGTATGAATTGGACAATAAAAGCGTCCGATTTTACTCAATTTTTGGAGGTTAGAGGGTAGAGTCGCCAGTTTTTACCCCATTTTTGGGGTATTGAAGGGTAAAAGTGTCCATTTTTACCCAATTTTTGAAGATTGGAGGATAAAAGCACCTGTTTTTACCCCATTTTTGGAATGTTGGACAATAAAAGCGTCCGATTTTACCCAATTTTTGGCGGTTGAGGTAGAATCGCCAGTTTTTACCGTAGTTCAGGAGAAAAAGCACCCGTTTATAACCTACTTTTTGGAATGTTGGACAATAAAAGCGTCCCATTATACCCCATTTCTGGAGTATTGGAGGATAAATTCACCCGTTTTTACCCAATTTTTGGAATGTTGGACAATAAAAGCGTCCGATTTTACCCCATTTTTGGAGTATTCGATGATAAAAATTAACGATTTTACCCCATTTTTGGACGTTAGAGGGTAGAAACGCAAATTTTTACCCCATTTTCGGAGTGAGAGAGGGTAAAAGTGTCCATTTTTACCCCACTTTTGGAGTTTTGGAGGGTAAAAGTGTCCAATTTTACCCCATTTTTGGAGTATCGGAAGATAAAAGCACTCGTACTTACCCCATTTTTGGAATGTTGGACAATAAAATCGTTCACTTTTACCCCATTTTTGGAGTTTTGGAAGGTGAAAGCATCAATTTTTATCTCACTTTTGCAGTGCTGGACAATAAAAGCGTCCAATTTTACCCCATTTTTGTTGGTTGGAGGGAAGTAACCCCTGTTTTTACCCCATTTTTGAAATGTTGGACAATAAAATCTCCAATTTTACCCCATTTTTGGAGGCTAGAGGGTAGAAACGCAGTTTTGGAGTATCGGAGGATAAAAGCACAGAGTTTTACCCCATTTTTGAAGTTTTGGAGGATAAAAGCACCCGTTTTTACCCCATTTTTGAAGTGCTGGACAATAAAAGCGTCCAATTTTACACCATTTTTGGATTTTTGGAGGGTAGGTTACCCTAGGTTTACATAAGGTTTCTAAAGAAAAGAGGGACTTACCGAGAAGTTGTTCTAGAAGGGAGTTGGAAGGTTGGCTGCCTGGGTTTTGACTCGTCAAAATGTCCAAGACCGCTCTGGAAGTGGGATCCCGTCCGGGCTTACTCGTGTTTTTCGCTTCCCACTTTAAATAAGTCCATTTTTTGCGAACATCGCTTTCGGACCTGTGGATCCCTTCGACGGCGGAGACTTGCTGTGCGACTTCATGCCAGGCCCTCGCCCAGCCGATGCCGCCAGCGACGCCGAACAAAACGGTGTCTTTACGGTCGGCGACCGCGTTTAAAAGCGCCTCCACTTCCCGAGACGTGAAATTCGTCTTCCGCTGCTTCATAGTTCCCGAATTCGACGTCGAATTCGGACTCGTCGTCGCCGCCGCTGCTGCCGCCGCCGCCGGGCTCGGGTGCCACAGCATTTTGTTGAACATGTCGGAATTGCTAGCCGCGGCCATTTGAAGAAACGCCAGGTCCGGCACGCATTCCATACCGGAACGAATTCTGAAAACAACAAATTTTTAAAATCCCAATAACTCTAAAACCGCTAAACCGATTTTCCTAAATAAACTACTTTTAGAAAGCTCTTTTTATAACCAATCAAAACTGTCTAAGTTGTCAACCCTGTAAATCTAACGTTTTTGGAGATATTCGAGTCTAAACGTTAAAAAATGGGGATTACTCAAGTCAAACTTTAATCCTTGATATCTCAGGAACGGCTGGACCGATTTTCCTAAATAAACTATTTTTAGAAAGCTCTTTTTATCACCAATCAAAACTGTCTAAGTTGTCAACCCTGTAAATTTAACGTTTTTTGAGATATTCGAGTCAAAAAGTTAAAAAATGGGGATTACTCAAGTCAAACTTTAATCCTTGATATCTCAGGAACGGCTCGACCGATTTTATTTATTAAGCACTTTTTAGAAAGGAGTTTTGAAGAGGCTTCAAAAAGGTTTAAGTTGTCAACCCTGTATATCTAACGGTTTTTGAGATATCTATGCGTTTAAAAATGATTTTTCGGATTGCAACTACCCCTATAGAATCCTTTATATTCCCGCTTGAATATCACTGTTACCAACATTACAAATCGAACACTGCCTTCTATATTGCTAAAACTATAAACCCATATATCTCAGGAACGGCTGAACCAATTGTCCTATTCCCGCTTGAAAATCATTGTTACCAACATTACAAATCGAACACTGCCTTCTATATCGCTAAAAATATAAAACCATATATCTCAGGAACGGCTGAACCAATTGTCCTATTCCCGCTAGAAAATCACTGTTACCAACATTACAAATCGAACACTGCCTTCTATATCGCTAAAACTATAAAACCATATTTCTCAGGAACGGCTGAACCAATTGTCCTATTTCCGCTAGAAAATCACTGTTACCAACATAACAAATCGAACACTGCCTTCTATATCGCTAAAAATATAAACCATATATCTCAGGAACGGCTGAACCAATTGTCCTATTCCCGCTAGAAAATCACTGTTACCAACATTACAAATCGAACACTGCCTTCTATATCGCTAAAACTATAAAACCATATTTCTCAGGAACGGCTGAACCAATTGTCCTATTTCCGCTAGAAAATCACTGTTACCAACATAACAAATCGAACACTGCCTTCTATATCGCTAAAACTATAAAACCATATATCTCAGGAACGGCTGAACCAATTGTCCTATTCCCGCTTGAAAATCATTGTTACCAACATAACAAATCGAACACTGCCTACTATATCGCTAAAACTATAACACCATATATCTCAGGAATGGCTGAACCAATTGTCCTATTCCCGCTTGAAAATCATTGTTACCAACATTAAAAATCGAATCGGCGCAAAAAGTAGGAAAAATTTCTCTGAGATGGGGAAAAAAACCCACAAATCGAACACTGCCTTCTATATCTCTTAAACTATAAACCGATATATCTCTAGAGCTGTAAAACCGATTGCCCTATTCCCGCTTGAAAATCATTGTTACCAACATTACAAATCGAACACTGCCTTCTATATCGCTAAAACTATAAAACCATATATCTCAGGAACGGCTGAACCAATTGTCCTATTCCCGCTTGAAAATCATTGTTACCAACATTAAAAATCGAATCGGCGCAAAAAAGTAGGAAAAATTTCTCTGAGATGGGGAAAAAAACCCACAAATCGAACACTGCCTTCTATATCGCTAAAACTATAAAACCATATATCTCAGGAACGGCTGAACCAATTGTCCTATTCCCGCTTGAAAATCATTGTTACCAACATTAAAAATCGAATTGGCGCAAAAAAGTAGGAAAATTTCTCTGAGATGGGGAAAAAACCCACAAATCGAACACTGCCTTCTATATCTCTTAAACTATAAACCGATATATCTAGAGCTGTAAAACCGATTGCCCTATTCCCGCTTGAAAATCATTGTTACCAACATTACAAATCGAACACTGCCTTCTATATCGCTAAAACTATAAAACCATATATCTCAGGAACGGCTGAACCAATTGTCCTATTCCCGCTTGAAAATCATTGTTACCAACATTAAAAATCGAATCGGCGCAAAAAGTAGGAAAAATTTCTCTGAGATGGGGAAAAAAACCCACAAATCGAACACTGCCTTCTATATCGCTAAAACTATAAAACCATATATCTCAGGAACGGCTGAACCAATTGTCCTATTCCCGCTTGAAAATCATTGTTACCAACATTAAAAATCGAATCGGCGCAAAAAAGTAGGAAAAATTTCTCTGAGATGGGGAAAAAAAACCCACAAATCGAACACTGCCTTCTATATCTCTTAAACTATAAACCGATATATCTCTAGAGCTGTAAAACCGATTGCCCTATTCCCGCTTGAAAATCATTGTTACCAACATTACAAATCGAACACTGCCTTCTATATCGCTAAAACTATAAAACCATATATCTCAGGAACGGCTGAACCGATTATCCTGAACAAAATATTTTTGGAAAGCTCTTAAAAAGACCGTTTTAATCAAAACGATCAGCTTAGCAAAAAAAATCTTTTTAATTGTTTTGTTAAAAAATTGTGTGGCGCAAAAAAAAATAGATAAAAATTCCTCTGAGGGAGGTAAAAATAACCTGAAAATGATTTAGGAGTGTGAAGAATTCTTTAGATTTAGATTTTCGACCCGGTTTGAATGTTGAGATTGTTCCTCCGATGACGAACCGACAAAAAAGGCTCCGAGACTAAGGTCATTACCTCACAATTTCAGTAATTTGTTATGGTACGGGGTGTTATTTCTAGATTCTTCCATCTTCTTTTTTTTTCATTATTTTTTTTCGGTTATCCTCCTCAGTCATCTCTTTTTCCCCTTTTGGATTTTTATTCACACAATACAATAGATTCGAGGTGATCAATTTTCCGTCTTTTCTATACCTATGTTCCCTTTTATCGTTTTTTTTTCTCATCCTGAGGTCTCTCGGGCTTTATTTATTATGTAAAATTTAACATTTCGTCTAGAATATTTTTCAGCATCTAAAATTTCTTGAGTTATCAAAGATTGAAGTCGAACAGACGTTTTTTAACGTTTAAACCCAAATATCTGGAAAACCGTTTGGTATACAGGGTTGACAACTTAAACGTTTTAGATGCACCTTAAAAAGAGCTTTCTAAAAAGTGGTTATATAAGAAAATCGGTCAAGCCGTTCTTAAGATATGAAGGTTTAAAGTTGGACATAAGAAAAATCGGTTTTTAACGCTTAGACTCAAATATCTCAAAAACTGTAAGATATACAGGGTTGACAACTTAAACCTTTTTGAAGCCTCTTTAAAACACCTTTCTAAAAAGTGTTTAATAAAGAAAATTGGTCCAGCCGTTCCTAAGATATCAAGATTTAAAGTTGTACATCAGAAAAATCAGTTTTTAACGCTTAGACTCAAATATCTCAAAAACCTTGGGATTTACAGGGTTGACAACTTAGACACTTTTGATCGGCCTTTAATAGATCTTTTCAAAATTAGGTGATTTAGGAAAATCGGTTAAGCCGTTCTCGAGTTATGCGCGTTTGAACATTATCGATAAACGTCGGGGAAAAACGTGAATCCCCGCCCCTCATCCATAATAAAAGAATCCCATTCGAATATCTCATCTTCCATTGTGATCACGACTTTTTTTTTTTTTTTCAGTAATAAAAGATAGAAAAAAGTCGTGCCTCTCACCGAAATTTTGATTGTTGTTCATTTCTGATCATGAAAAATAATGGGGTCAAAATGTCTTTTCATGTTGGCAACACTGACTAAAAAGACATCTTAGAAAATCATTATTACCAACATAAAATGTGTGATGACAAGAATGTTGAACAAAAAAAATTAATGACAGTGTTGTCCACTGTTCGAATAAATCGTGACAAAAACGTTTTCCCGCGTTAAAGTCATAGTTGACAACGTAAAATATAACACGGCCTTCTATATCTTTCACTTTTGAACTAAAAATCCATAAAAAAAAAAATTGAAGCTAAATAATTAAAAATGAAAAATAATGGGGTCAAAATGTCCTTACATGTTGGCAACACTGACTAAAAAGACGTCTCAGAAAATCAATATTACCATCATAAGATATGTGATTACAAGAATTTTGAACAAAAAAAAACTAATTAATGACAGTGTTGTCCACAAAAATGTTTTCCCGCGTTAAAGTCATAGTTGACAACACAAAATATAACACGGCCTTCTATATCTTTCACTTTTGAACTAAAAATGAACAAAAAAGCGTCATAGGGCTTTCCAGGAAGGGGGCCGGAAGTTCCAAACATATCACGAAACCATTTTTAAATTTCTCTTAGTCATAAGTTTATTAAATATTTACATTTTTTAATTTTAAAATTTTTATAAAATAAACGAAAAATTTTCGATTGAAAAGGGGGCTCGTTAATAATTTTTTCGTAAGAATTCAGGTAAAAAGGAGGAAGGAAACCACGAGAAAAAAAAAACCTTAATAACCGGAGGGGCAACCGTTGTACCTGTAGGGGCGCCCGACCGAAACAATTTTGTGAATCATTTTTCTTCCAAGATTTTCGATATTAAAAATTACCTGAATCATAAAATTCGACATAAAAAAATGGCCTTGAAAAAACGATCATCGAGGGTAAGACAACACTGTTTTTCGCTAGCGGAAGAAATTTTCCCCAAAACCTGGAGGGTAATACAACAAATTTATTTTTTAAAAATGGTAGAAATTCCACAACGCAATTTCGAGCGACATTTTTTGCCAACAATGCGAAATAAATAAAAAATAAATGATAAAACAAAACCTAATTTTGTAAGTATATTTTGGGACAAAAATGAGTTCAAAGGTATTTTGAAAGGGAATATTTAAAAAATAAATTAGAGCTTTGTTCCAACCGCAGTTTGAAACTGGTTTGAAACCTCTGGAGCATGCGCAGAAGAGCTTGTCAAATCTGACGTCCCTCAAATCGTTTTTCCGTCAAATCTGACGTCCCTCCTGCGCATGCTCCAGAAGTTTCAAAGTGCGGTTGGAACAAATTATATTTGGTGCCCTTTTTTAATTGGAAAGTACAAAATTACATCAATTTTCACCCGTCAAAAAAGTGAATAGAATATTTTTTCTTAATGACATTAGCCACGTTAGACTCAAATATCTCAAAAACCGTTCGATACACAGGGTTGACAACTTAAACACTTTTTATGCGCCTTTTAAATAGCTTTCCACAAAGTGGTTTTATAAGAAAATCGGTCAAGCCGTTCTTGAGATATCAAGGTTTAAAGTTGTACATCGAAAAATCGGTTTTTATCGCTTAGACTCAAATATCTCTAAAACAGTTGGATTTACAGGGTTGACAACTTAAACACTTTTGTTCGGCCATTGAAAGAACTTTCTAAAAATATTTGATTTAGGATAATCGGTCAAGCCGTTCTCGAGATACACGAGTTTTTGAAAAAAAAAAAACGCCGAAAAACGTCTCCCCCTCCATAATTTTACGTTATGGGCGTTGAGAAAATTAATTAAAAATCTGATTCAGTTTAGATACGTCAAAGAAATGGCCCACGTGTGACTCATTGAGTAAAAAACACGTTTTTTTAAACACGTTATACTATTACTCATCTTCCCCCACGCCGTTGAAAAATCTTTAATTTTTTCGATCTCTCTTTTTCATTTATAACATCAACTGTTTTATATTCATGACTCAACAGATATCGACTTTTGAACTTTTTTTTATACCCTTCCATCATTTGCTACGCCCGGAACAACTTTTAAGTGGTTCCGATCGAAAAATCATCCCCCCACCCTCATTATGGTGGTGGAGGGGGGAAAAAAAGAAGCTGAGAAAAGCAGTTGGCACCCCTGGTTTTCTTTGTTTGATGTTTTTTTTTTAACAACATAATAAGGCATCTATGTTTAAATATTCAAATAACACCTTAAAAAATGGCAGTCATAATTTTTTTTTTCAAAAAACTGCTCCCTACGCCGCGTGTTGATAGACAAAATTAGGAGAATGAGCTTTTTTAAAATATTTTCTGATGATTTTTAGTGCTCAAAAATAGGAAAGTACTTTTAGGGCAAAAGTGCTGCGATCTGTTGTATTTAAAACAAACATTCCTTAATACAAAAATTAAGTGGTCAAACATCAAACAAAGAAAACCAGGTGTGCCAACTGCAATGGTCAAAAATCTGTTTAACAGGGAGTTTTCTACAAAGATGAAAGTTAATTGTTTACCCTGCATATCCAACGGTTTTTGAGGTATTTGATACTGAACCTAAAAATTGAGGATTTCCCTTAAAACGCACATATCTCGAGAACGGCCGAACCGATATTCGTAAATTACCACTTTTTAGAAAGCTATTTTAATGGCCAAAAAATGTGTCTAAGTTGTCAAACCTGTAAATCTAACGGTTTTAGAGATATTTGAGTCTAAACATAAAAAATTGAGGATTTGAGGAAAATTGAAGAACGAACAAACCAATTTTCATAAATGACCACTTTTTGGAAAGCTCTTTTAATGGTAAAACAGAAGTGTTTAAGTTGCCAACCCTGTAGATCCAACGGTTTTTGAGAAAATGAGTCTGAACATAAAAAAATTGAAGATTTCCCCAAGTCGAACTTCGAACATACAAACTAAAAACGCCGATATCTCAAGAACCGCTGAACCGATTCTCCTAAGCAACCTATTTTCGGAAAGCTCTTTTAAAGGCGCATCCAAAATGTTTAAGTTGTCAACCCTGAAAATCCAACGGTTTTGAGATATTTGAGTCTAAAAGTTAAAAGTGGGGATTTATACTGCCAATCCTTGATATCTCGAGAATGGCTAGACCGATTTGGTTAAATGACCACTTTTTGGAAATCTCTTTTTTAGGCGCATCTAAAACGTTTAAGTTGTCAACCCTGTAAATCTAATGTGTTTTTAGATATTTGAGTCAAAACGTAACAAACTGATTTTTCAGATCAACTTTAAACCACAATATCTCAAGAACGGCTCGACCGATTTTCATAAATGAACACTTTTTGGAAAGCTCTTTTTAAGGCGCATCTAAAACGTTTAAGTTGTCAACCCTGTATATCTAATGGTTTTTGAGATATTTTTAAACGATGATAAAAAATTTTTGTTTTTTAAAAATTTAACTTACAATTTCTCAATATTGATGGTAAAATATCCCAAATGTTTAATAAAAAGTCACTGAACTTAACTTGCACAGCACGGCACAGTTCGCGTGGTAAAAAAAAATTGAAAATTAAAAAAAAAATTAAAAATTTGCGGTAAAAAAAAGGCGCACAGGACGAATATGTTTAGGGGAGGTCACATGTTAACTGTTGACAAACAAGCGGCGGAGGAGACGGTTTTGCCGGGGAGGTGGTGGGGGCGTCGCCGCCGGAAAATCCAGGAGGCAGTGAAAAAAAGTTCGCCCGGGAGGGAGTGAATTACGTCCGGGGGAAAGGCACACGTCTCTGCCGAAAATATTAAAAAAAAAAAATTTTTACGGCTGCGGGGAATTGAGGGTGGGTCCCCCACCTCCGAAGATTCCTCCCACCACAAGAGCCTTAAGGCGGGGATGGATTGCCCCCTAAAAAATTCGTTGATGAGTATTTTTCTCTGGAGTGGGGGGAGCCATTTTTCTCCTTTTAATCCAAGACGCCACCCCCTAAATCCATATCTTCATTTTTTCGAATATCTTAAGAACTACCGAACCGATTTTGAGGAATTAGACCTTTTTGGAAAGCCCTTTTCGGAGAAGTCTGAAGAGCCTCCGACGAAAACGAGAAGTAAAAATACGTTTAGGAGGGGGAAGTATAAGGGAGGGGAAGTATAACTGAGGAGGAAGTACTGGTATAACGGAGGGGGAAGTTTTTATTTTTTGGAAAAATTTTCCAATTTTATTTTTCGAAAAATTTTCCAATTTTTTTTTTGAAAAATTTTCCAACTTTTTTTTCGGAAAATTGTCCAACTTTTTTATTCATATAGCTAATTTTCCGAGTTTTTTTTTTTGAAAAATTTTCCAACTTTTTTTCGAAAAATTGTCCAACTTTTTTATTCGAATACCTAATTTTACGAGTTTTTTTTGTTTTCGAAAAATTTTCCGAGGTTTTTTTTTGAAAAATTTTCCGAGTTATCTTTTAAAAATTTGCGTTTTTTTTTTTTTTTTTTTTTTTTTTAATGAAAGTTTTATTTGTGTTCAACTGCGTTACGTTGAAACGACAAATTTTATGTCGAAAAGACAAGTGTTAAATCTAGTTTATGGTGAGATGTATTATGGTCAAATGCATTATGGCGAACCGCATTATGTCGACACGTATACACTCAAAATTTTCCTAAAAACCACACAAAATTTTAACCGTAAACGGCAGAATCCAATTATATTTTTTTGTTCAAAATCGCTGAATTTCGCCAACGGAAAATTCACTTTATTTTGGTCTGTTTCCCTCTCTAATACACCGAAAAACTTAAGTTATAATTATTTTCTCAACAGCCGTTGACCGTAAGATTTCCGTGATTTCTCATAACGGAACCCGTTAACTTTTATGAATTTTTAATTAATCGAACCCTGACAAAAGTTTTTTTTTTTGTTATGTTTATCAGCCTGAAACCGGCGGGAACCGTCGATTTCATGGAATTCAAATGCAATTAATATTTGCTCACCTGCCACCCCAGCTGTCCGACCCTTAAAAAACAGATGCTACTCAAATTTCCAACGTTCATTACCACTATAAAAACAAAAAGTCATTTTTTTAAAAAATCCCCAGCCCAAAGAAAGCAAAATAAGGGATGAAAAGCGTCAAAAAAATATAGGAGGGGGAAGTATATGGGAGGGGAAGTATAACGGAGGGGGAAGTATAACAGAGGGGGAAGTTTTTTTTTTTCGAATATTTTTGAAAGTTTTTCAAGAAATTTATTAAGTTTTTTTTTTGAAAAATTTACTTAGGTTTTTTATTAATTTTATGAATTTTTTTTGTTTCTTCGAAAAATTTCCGGGTTTTCTTTTTTTTTGGCGCTTTTTTTCTGAAAATTTTTTAAGTTCTTTTTTAAGAAAATTTTTTTAAGTGTCGAGGTAGAAATAATGGGCTCTTTGGCCTACGGATGTGCCTCTCGTAATGGGTAGAAGAATGAAATTTCTCCCTACTAAAAAAAAAAAAAAATAAAAAGTGGTAATTTTTTTACACCAAAAATTCGTAAAAAATATAAGGAGTAATTGGTGAAAATTTGGTGAAAATCGGATGAAAACTGAGGCCGTAAAGTGTTCCGGACGGCCGGCCGGCACCACAGACAAAGTTGAGATCGATAAAGATCAATATTCGATTCTCCGGGGTCTGGGAGACCCCGAAAAACCCGATGTCGAGGGTATCACAATAACTTCGGAAGTCAATGAAGGATTTTTGACGTATGACGAAAGGATTTGAGGGAATCTTGAGGTTGGACCTTGGAATCTTTAGAGAGGAAGAAAAAAAAAACCGATTTCGTTCCAAAAGAGTTCTAAAGAGGGTCTTGTTCAATTTCGAGATCATTTCGAATCAAAGAATCACAAACTTTACGCTCGAAGAAAAAATTGTTCTTTTGTCGAGTCCACTCTCACGTTTTTCCCCCTTCAAATCGTTTTCTCTACGTTTAAAATATTCCAGAGCTTTAGAAAAATGGAGATTTCAAAAATTGGCAAAGTGAACTGGTTGATGATTTTCGGTTATTAGCGATTATCTCAAAACCTTTTGCTCAAAACAGAAAATGCTTTAAGTAAAAGTTGTAGTCAAACCAATTTTCTACAAAAATGTACTTAGTTACGTTTTGCGTTGGTCCAACGGTTTAGGAGCAGTGAGGTTTTTTAGGTGTTTTTCGGTTATTGGCGATTATCTCAGAACCTTTTGCTCAAAACGAAAAATACCCGAACTAAAAATTGTAGATAAATCGATTTCCTAAAAAATGTATTAGTGTAATTTTTGAGTGGGTCCAACGGTGTGCGGCTATTTAGGTGTTTTTCGGTTTTCGGAGCTGTCAGGTTTTCTAGGTGTTTTTCGGTTATTGGCGATTATTTATGAACCTTTTGCTCAAAACAAAAAATGCCCGAACTAAAAATTGTAGATAAAACAATTTCCTACAAAAATGTATTAGTGTAATTTTCAAGTGGGTCCAACGGTTTAGGAGCTGTGAGGTTTTTTTAGGTTTTTCGCTTTTAGGAGCTGTGGGGGCTTCTAGGTGTTTTTCGGTTATTGGCGATTATCTCAGAACCTTTTGCTCAAAACGAAAATGCCCGAACTAAAAATTGTAGATAAAAAGATTTCCAACAAAAATGTATTAGTGTAATTTTTGAGTGGGTCCAACGGTTTAGGAGCTGTGAGGCTATTTAGGTGGATTTCCTCCCGCATTTTTTTGTTATTTGTAAAAAAATAGTTAAAACGTTTCATTTTTTTTTCTCATTTTATTAATATTTCCGGTAGACTTACAATAGGGTCAGCAAAATCCGAGTTCTGGGAATTTCCTATCATTTTCCAACTAAAAAAAAAAGACGCGTCGTGAAAACGAGACAGCTCGGGTTCACTCAGACGGACGTAAAAAAATTGTTTGTTTGTCCTTTTTATCTTTTTAAGATAAAAAAAAAATAATGGGGTTTTATGTAAATTTTGTCCATAGTTTTTAGTCTTCGTGAACGGGTGTTGCGGTTTTCGGTTGAGGTCGATGTGAATCGAACCGTTGAAATATTGCCACGGGTCCTGAACCCAAACCATCCGAACAATATCAACCCATAACTATAAAACTTTTCTATATTTAAAGAGTACGTGTCGACATAATACGGTTCGACATAATAAAGTTCGACATAGTACGGTTCGACATAATGCGGTTCGCCATAATGCATTTGACCATAAAATAGCAGATATCGCGAGTTTCCGTTCACCATAAAAATCGAAAAAGTTCACCACAATACATTTGAACATAAGCCATCTCACCATAAACTAGATTACTAACTTGTCGTTTCAACATAACGCAGTTGAACATAAAGGAAACTTTCATTTTAAAGAACTTGTCGTTTCGCCATAAAACTGTTTCTGTCATTTGGGCATAATACATCTCGACATAAACTAGGGAGAGCGAAAGAGGAAGCCTATTTTCGACGTTTAAAACGCAATTATGGCGAAACGACAAAAACCTTAAAACTTGACAGTTCACCGTAACGCAATTCGCAAATCCTTACGACATAATGCGGTTCGCCATAATGCATTTGACCATAAAATAGCAGATATCGCGAGTTTCCGTTCACCATAAAAAATCGAAAAAGTTCACCACAATACATTTGAACATAAGCCATCTCACCATAAACTAGATTACTAACTTGTCGTTTCAACATAACGCAGTTGAATATAAAGGAAACTTCCATATTAAAGAACTTGTCGTTTCGCCAAAAAACTGTTTCTGTTTGGGCATAATACATCTCGACATAAGCTAGGGAGAGCGAAAGAGGAAGCCTATTTTCGACGTTTAAAACGCAATTATGGCGAAACGACAAAAACCCTTATAACTTGACAGTTCACCATAACGCAATTCGCAAATCCTTACGACATAATGCGGTTCGCCATAATGCATTTGACCATAAAATAGCAGAAATCGCGAGTTTCCGTTCACCATAAAAAATCGAAAAAGTTCACCACAATACATTTGAATATGAGACATCTCACCATAAACTAGATTACTTGTCGTTTCAACATAACGCAGTTGAATATAAAGGAAACTTCCATATTAAAGAACTTGTCGTTACGACATAAAACTGTTTCTGTCGTTTGGGCATAATACATCTCGACATAAACTAGGGACAGCTAAAGAGCAAGCTTATTTTCGATATAAACGAGCTGTTCTGCTTACTTTTTCTAGTTTATGTTGAGATGCTTTATGTCGAATTTCCTGCGCTTAAAAAGTGTTTTTAAAAGTTTTTTAGATATTTTAAGTCTTACGAAGTGGGAATTTCCCGACTGCCCATCGATGAAGGGTTGAGACTGCGTGAAAACGCTAGACCAGCTGGATGTGATAGATTTGAAAAAAATAGGGGACTTTGAACTTGACTAAAACTTCACAAAGAACAAAGGAATTTTTTTTTCTCCACTCTCTAATTTCCTTGTATGATTAATTTTTTTTTTTCGTCTAGATATAAATCTAATTCGGTCGATTTAAATATTCTGTTTCGCATATTAGCTTTATGGAGCGGACGGACGGGGCTCCATTTTGGGGCCCCAAGGGGGGGAGGGGGGGGGGGCAGGATGCGTAGAAACGCTATTTTTTTATGGAAGGGAGAAAACAAAGAGTGAGAGAAAAAAAATGATTCATCCAAAAAAAAACCTCGTTTTATACCTGGAAATCAAATTACTCATTTTATCCTACATAGAAAATTGTATAGAGACGGGAAGTTTCATGTGGGCATTATTTAATTCTTTAGAAATTATGAAAAATTGTTCAAAATTGCGCAATAAATGGATTTTTTTTTTTTCAATAAGTTGAAGATTCTAGGACTTTTCTGCTGACGATCAATTTTTTATGTTCAGACTCTTGAAAACCGTTTGATTTACAGGGTTGACAACTTTGACACTTTTTTTGGCCGTAAAAAGAGCTTTCCAAAAAGTGGTCATTTATGAAAATCGGACGAGCCGTTCGTGAGATATTGGCGTTTGAAGTTAGATATGAAAAAATCGTCTTTAACATAATTTAGACTCAAATATCTCAAAAAACGTTAGATTTACAGGTTTGACAACCTATACACTTTTTATGTAACTTTGAAATAGCTTTCCAAAAAATTGGTCATTTAAGAATATCGATTGGTTTGTTCTTGAGATATCGGCGTTCAAAGTTTGACATGGGGAATCCTCTATTTTATATGGATAGACTCTAATATCACAAAAACCGTTAGATTTACAGGGTTGACAACTTAAACACTTTTGTTTGGCCATCAAAAACGTTTTCAATAAAATGTAATATAGGAGAATCGGTCCAGCGGTTCTTGAGATGTCGGCGTTCTAAGTTAGAAGGGGAATCCTCAATTTTTATGTTTAGACTCAAATATCACAATAACGGTTAGATTTACAGGGTTGACAACTTAAACACTTTTGTTTGGCCATTAAAAGAGCTATCAAAAACAATGTAATATTGGAGAATCGGTCCAGCGGTTCTTGAGATGTCGGCGTTTCAAGCTGGATATGAGAAATCCTTTCACTTCAAGGATGGATTTTCAAGGAAACCTTGACCAAAGGGTCCCTTAAAGTTTATACGGTCCTAAATCTAGAACGTGGAAGTCAAAAAAATTCACATCAATTTTAATAAATTAATAAACTGATTATTTTAATTTCTCCTCTCACGTTTTTGAAAATTTTTTTTTTTCACATTTCTAGTTTTAGTAATTTCGGGCTTGTGAGAAATAAAAAACACGGAAAAGAGAGAAATAAAGCGATTATCTGTTAAATTGTGAGAGGATCGGGGTGTTTGTAATATTCATAAATCTGAAGAAAAAAAATGGAGGATGGGAAATCGCTGACAATGAGAACGAAAATCCGTTAAATGTAATTATCGGACAATTTGCGTTAAATTAAAAAAAAAAAAGCTTTTTCCTTAAAGATTATTATGTTGACGGATGAAAATCAGACAAGAGGTTTTGGTATTTTAGGTTCTGGCGAAAATTTCAAAACATCCAGTACTTTAGTTTCTCTTTAATTGGTAATATCTCGAGAACGGCTCCACCGATTTTCATAAATCACCTATTTTTGAAAAGTCCTTTGATGGCTAAGCAAAAGTGTATAAGTTGTCAACCCTGTAAATCTAACGGTTTTTGGGATTTTTGAGTCTAAACTTAAAGAGCCAATATCTCAAGAACGGCTTGACCGATTTTCCTAAATCACCACTTTTTGGAAAGCTCTTTTAATGGCCAAGCAAATGTGTGTCAGTTGTCAACCCTGTAAATCTAACGGTTTTTGAGATATTTGAGTCTAAACATACAAAATTGAGGATTTCCCTTGTCTAACTTTGAACAGCGATATCTCAAGAACGAACAAACCGATTTTCATATATGACCACTTTTTGGAAAGCTCTTTTGATGGCCAAATAAAAGTGAATAAGTTGTAAACCCTGTAAGTCTAACGGTTTTTGTGATTTTTGAGTCTAAACATAAAAAATTGAGGATTCCCCTTGTCTTACTTTGAACGCCGACATCTCATGAACCACTGGACCGATTCTCCAATATTACAGTGTTTTTGAAAGCTTTTTGATGGCCAAACAAAAGTGTTTACGTTGTCAACCCTGTAAATCTAACGGTTTTTGTGATATTAGAGTCTATCCATATAAAATAGAGGATTCCCCATGTCAGACTTTGAACGCCGATATCATAAGAACAAACCTACCGATTTTCTTAAATGACCACTTTTTGGAAAGCTATTTTAAAGTTACATAAAAAGTGTATAGGTTGCCAAACCTGTAAATCTAACGGTTTTTGTGATTTTTGAGTCTAAACATATAAAATTGAGGATTCCCCATGTCAAACTTTGAACGCCGATATCTCAAGAACAAACCAACCGATTTTCTTAAATGACCACTTTTTGGAAAGCTATTTTAAAGTTACATAAAAAGTGTATAGGTTGCCAAACCTGTAAATCTAACGGTTTTTGTGATTTTTGAGTCTAAACATATAAAATTGAGGATTCCCCATGTCAAACTTTGAACGCCGATATCTCAAGAACAAACCAACCGATTTTCTTAAATGACCACTTTTTGGAAAGCTATTTTAAAGTTACATAAAAAGTGTATAGGTTGCCAAACCTGTAAATCTAACGGTTTTTGTGATTTTTGAGTCTAAACATATAAAATTGAGGATTCCCCATGTCAAACTTTGAACGCCGATATCTCAAGAACAAACCAACCGATTTTCTTAAATGACCACTTTTTGGAAAGCTATTTTAAAGTTACATAAAAAGTGTATAGGTTGCCAAACCTGCAAATCTAACGGTTTTTGTGATTTTTGAGTCTAAACATATAAAATTGAGGATTCCCCATGTAAAACTTTGAACGCCGATATCTCAAGAACAAACCAACCGATTTTCTTAAATGACCACTTTTTGGAAAGCTATTTTAAAGTTACATAAAAAGTGTATAGGTTGCCAAACCTGTAAATCTAACGGTTTTTGAGATATTTGAGTCTAAACTATGTTTATAAAAAGAGGATTTTTCATGTCTAACTTTAAAAGCTGATATCTCACGAACGGCTTTTCCGATTTTCATGTATGACTTTTTGGAAAGCTCTTTTAAAGGTACATAAAAAGTGTATAGGTTGCCAAACCTGTAAATCTAAAGCTATTCTAGATATTCGAGTCTAAACTTCATACTGTGTATTGCCGCCTTTTTTTCTGAAACCTTTTTGAAAGGTTATCTTGACAAAACCTTCCTTTTTTTGCTTTTGAACCTCCCTGGAAGTGATCTTTTCCTTCAAATAAAAGGATTTCCCTCAGTTTTCTCAAGGAAAGTAGATTTTCAAGGAAGGTTTACGTCCCTTAGGATTTAGGGAGGGCGGTAAATGCCTCGGGATTCCTCACGAGAGTTTAAAAAATATGAAAATCAATAATTTAAAGCTCCCCCCGTTCATCTTTTTCGTGAAAAAAGGTATTCAGAGGAGGGAGAAGACGATACGCTATCCGATAAAAATTATACTTTCAGGGTTGGAGTGGGAGGCGTAACTTTTTTTTTTTTTTTTTTTTTTTTTTTTTTTTACAATCGTTCCCCCCTCGCGGCTAATCCAGATATTTTCGCAGAGAGGGGAACTCTTAAAACCCTTTAGGATTTTTTCGGCGAGGGGTGGAGAAAAAATGGTGGGGTGAGGAAAATATTGAATTTGCCAAAGTCGCCTTTTGCGCAAGTTTATCTAATAAATGACTAACCCTCCCTTAATTTTTTCACCCCCAATCGTTCTCCCTCAAGAAATTACAAAAATCTCACAATTTGTAATGTCAGAAAATAATTTTTTAACGCGGAAATTCAAGTGATGGATGGTATTTTCCTATTTTTGGGCCCTAATTACGGAGTGGGAAGTATACGGGAGGGGGAAGTATAAGGCAGGAGGAAGTATAAGGGAGGGAGAAGTATAAGGGAGGGGAAAGTAATAATAATAATAATAATAAGAAGACTTTATTTACAAAAAATAAAATACATAAAATAAAATACATTATAAGTCTTTTTAACCCAAGGGGTTCAAACCCATCTGGGTGAGTTTGGCCAAAAAAAAAAATACCTACAAATAAATAAAAAACCATTTCTTGGATAAGAGAGAGAAAAACGAACAAAAGAAAGGAAACCTCCAAAAAAAAATATGACAACGTATGAGATTTTTTTTTTTTTTTTTTTTTTTTTTTTTTTTTTTTTTTTTTTTTTTTTTTTTTTTTAATCTTTTATAATATTTATTCTTATTTTTATTTTTGCTTTTGCATGATGCAGGTTAAGGATATTATTAACTTGTATTTGTGTACTATTAATAAAATTAATGCGAGTTACAAAATGACCTAATAGTTAAAATGATCAGTCAGGTACTTCCTGTATTTCGTGGCTGCTTGAACATATCTACTTAGCGGGACCCACGGCCCAATACATACCGACCATCCGAAAGCTCCTGTAAGTTTCCAATCCTAACATTGCAGTCACCAATTAAAGCAATTCTCATATTTTCATTATTAGCATCAACAAAGTTCTTAATTTGTCCGAATTCTTTTTCCCAGTTTTCCCCTCTACAATACACAGGGAGTAAATGAAATTCATAATTATTTTTACAGTATATGAGCCAAAGACCATCTATATTAACAAAACTAAAAACATCCGTACACTCTTTTTTATTTTTAATCCCTAAAAGCACACCCCCTGAGCCCTCCCAAACTTTGAATTCCTATTTGCCCCAATCCACTGTAATTTAAACCCCCTAAAATACCCCCCCAATTCCTTGAAATCTTTCACCTCAACAAATGTTTCAAATAGACAGAAAACATCGAACTCATCCACGAAATCGAAAAAACCTACATTACATTTTTATTTTTTATACCACAGACATTGTAACTCAAAATCAAAAATTTACCTTTACTATCCCGTTCTAGCTCCTTACTAAAATCCGAACCCTGCATCACGCATCCTCCTAGTTTTTTTGGTTTTCTATCGTAACCTTAATCCCTAGATCTTGAAGAGCCTTCAAATCTTCCTTTCCGCCTACGACACCTGTAGTTACGTTCCATGTGTACTTTCTTTCTCCGTAGATCACCGTATAATTCTTGATTGTAGCCTTGGCAGTTTTATCCTTCGAATTAATCTCATTCTTCAGCGCGATCAGTTTCTTTTTTCCTTCCCTTGATTTAGGCGCCAAATCCTTCCCGATCCAGATATTGCAACCCTTGAGCTTGTACGAGTTCCTCAGCACATTCCAAGCATCTGAAGCGTTCTTAAATTCACCAAGTATAAGCTTTTTGTTAGGGTTTTTCCCTATGTAGTATGCCCGGTCCAAAGTTTGTGCATCAATCTTCAACACTCTTGTAAGAAGGTCCTTCACAAGATTGTCAGGAGTCTCCCCTGATGGCAGCCCTCCGAAGATCAAATTTTTTTCCTTCGCTTTGTTGAGAAGGTATTCAATACTACCCCTCATTTCTACATTCTCTAACTCCAACTTCGCGCATTTAGTTGCCAGGGCAGCATTTTCCTTGCTTACACGATCAAGTCGCTCGTTTATAGTCGTAAGTTGAGATTCGATAGGTTTAAGATGATCCGAGAGTTTCCGATCCAATAGTTTACTCATCATTCGCACCAGCCGATCATCCTCCTCAACCTCCATGTTACTCTCCGGAGACCCAAAGCTTCGACTTCTTTTTCTTTTGATCTTATTCGAAGTAGGTGGCGTGAAATATTCTCAATAGTACCGTTTTCTGCCGTCCTGGTTTTTTTAGGACCCATGAACCATTCTTGGTTTCTTATCCCTCATTAGAAATCGAAAGATTTATCCATATAAAGCGCAGGAATTTCTAAATTATTAAAAAGACGTTGTTAAATAAAGTAAACAAAAACAACGATGAACGGATGGGATTAGTAAACAGCGGCGAAAACAGCTGGTGCCCGGAGTCGGGAGTCGAGCGATTCAAGTAACCTTGAGTGCCGTCTGGTGGGGGCGTGCTTATCACGCTCACGATCTATGCGAGACGAAGACAAGAAAAATTGGAAAACTCACCGCGTTCAAAAACAATTCTTCAGCATTAAAAACCCAACGAACGGCTGAAGGAAATGCCAAAAAAATAGTTTCACCGTGAAGAGCGGGTCCAAGTCAATTAATAGGCCACATTTCAGATCAAACAAAAACTCACTGCCCTACTAAAACGAGAATAGGAAGGAGCACGATATGCACTGTGCCGTGTCCAAGGCCAAACTCAGGGAGGGGAAAGTATAACCCTCCCTTAATTTTTTCACCCCCAAACGACCATTAAGAAATTATAAAAATCTTACAATTTTCGATGTAAGAAAATAATTTTTAACGCGATAGATAGCAGTTTCCTATTTTTGGCACTAATAACGGAGTGGGAAGTATAAGGGAGGGGGAAGTATAAGGAAACGAAAGTATAACAAAAGGAGGGAAAGTGTAAAGGAGGGAGAAGTATAAGAGAGGAAAAGTATGAGGGAGGGGGAAGTTTTTTTTTTAATTTTTCGAGTTTTTTTTTTAAATTTTCCGAGTTTTGGTGTATTTTCGAAAAATTTTCCAAGTTTTTTTCCGAAGAATTTTTTAATTTTTTTTTTTCGAAAAATTTACGGGTTTTCTTTTTTAAATTTGCGCTTTTTTTTTCTGAAAAACTTTCTAAGTTCTTTTTTTTTTTTTTTCGAAAATTAGTATAACGGAGTGGGAAGTATAATGGAGGGGGAAGTATAACGGAGGGCGAAGTATAACAAAGGGAGGGGGAAGTTTTTTTTTTGTTGAAAAATTTTTCGAGTTTTTTTTAAATTTTTGATTTTTTTTTTAATTTTCCGAGTTTTGTGTAATTTCGAAAAATTTTCCGAGTTTTTTTTCCGAAGAATGTTCTAAGTTTTTTTTCGAAAAATTTACGGGTTTTCTTTTTTAAATTTGCGCTTTTTTTTCTGAAAAACTTTATAAGTTTTTTAGTAAACGGAAATTAGTATAACGGAGTGGGAAGTACAACGGAGGGTGAAGTATAACGGAGGGGGAAGTATAACGGAGGTGTTCCGGAAAGGACGGCCGGCCGGTACCACAGACAAAGTTGAGATCGGTAAAGATCAATATTCGATTTGACCCTCCAGGATCTGGAAGACCCAAAAACCCGACGTCGAGGGTATCACAATAACTTCTTTAAGGAAGTTAAAATTTTGGGGCCTAAAAGACTTTTTTTCTATGATTTCTCGCTGCCAAAGTTTTCATTTCTGGACGTTATAAAAAAATTCAAAATCTTCTATTCGTACATATAATGAGAGTAAAAAATAAGGTCGAAATTTCGATGTAAATTTTTCGTGTTTTCAGGAAGAAGAAAGCCAAAATTATAAACGGAGCGGAACAAGTGGTTGCTCGACCGTTACCGACTTGCTTGGATACGATAATTTTACGTCCATATTTGAATAAAAAAAAAGTACTAGTTTGAAGAACTTCCAACGAAAACTTCCGAGAAGTTACAATGTAGGAGGGGGAAGTATAAGGGAGGGGGAAGTATAAAGGTGGGAGAAGCATAAGGGAGGGAAAGTTTAAGGAGTCTTGTAACTCTTTGAGATTTTTTTTTTGCCCTCTGTGTCAAAGATTTTGGATGTTTCCCATGATTTTCAGTTCAAGGGAAGTATAAAGGAGGGGGAAGTATACAGGAGGGGGACGTATAAGGGCGGGAAATTGTAAGGAGTCTTTTAACTCGAGATATTTTTTCTTGGGCCATAGCCCTCTGTGTCAAAGATTTTGGAAGTTTCCCATGTTTTTCAGTTCAGGAGAAGTATAAAGGAGGGGAAGTATACTGGGGGGAAGTATAAGGGAGGGGGAAGTATAAGGGAGTCTTTTAACTTCAGATATTTTTTCTTGGGCCATAGCCCTCTGTGTCAAAGATTTTGGAAGTTTCCCATGTTTTCAGTTCAGGAGAAGTATAAAGGAGGGGAAGAATACTGGGGGGAAGTATAAGGGAGGGGGAAGTATAAGGGAGTCTTTTAACTTGAGATATTTTTTCTTGGGCCATAGCCCTCTGTTTCAAAGATTTTGGAAGTTTCCCATGATTTTCAGTTCAGTTTTTTGTTTTATAAAAAAAAAATTTAGTCCCAAAAATAATTCATTTTTCGCTGGTCAATTTTAACACTAAATTAGGTTTTTGGTGTAATTTTTCCCCAAATTTCTCAATACTATTTATGCTGAACGATTTTTTTTTTTTTCGCTGACCCCAAATTTTTGAGTGTGAAATATTAGATTTTAAAATAGAAAACGTCGATTTTTACATTTTCTCAAATTACGCAAGATAACTTCTAAATGTAGAGAGGAAAAAAAGGTTAGCTTTGTCCCAAAGCAGTTTGAAACTCCTGGAGCATGCGCAGATTTGTCTTTGACTTAGTTGAAGTTTGTCCGTCAAATCTGAAGTCATCTGACGTCAAAATTGCGCATGCTCCAGGAGTTTCAAACTACGGTTGGAACAAAGCTAATATGCGGGACTCATCATGGGTTTTTTTTGCCAAATTGCTCCGGAAATCCATGGAATATTTTTTCTAATAATTTCCTTCCTTCAATTTTTTTCTATTTTACCGACGTAAGAATTTCGAACCATCGGAAACGCAAGAAAGGTCTCTAAAAAACGTCAAATCTGCACCTTTTTTTATTAAAAAAAAATTTATATAAAAAGGACATGTTGGCATTCCTGGTGGTGGAGGGGGGGGGGGGCGTACGTCTTGAATACTTAATTCCGGAACAGGTGTTAACAACTTACAGGAAAGCGACGGGATGTACCGAGTCTCGCATGATAATTTCAAAATGTCTGGTCAACTTCCAAATTCGAAAAAAATGGACAAAAAAAATCTCAGATTCATAATTTGTTTTATTAAATATTCCACCTGATGAGGTCTAATAGGCCGAAACCGGTCGTGGCGTATTTTCCCCTCCCTTTTCATGTTTTTCAAAGTAAAAATGTTGGTAAACCTGAGAATAGAATTTCTTTTTTCTTCTTAAATCGAGGTAGATTTCGGCCATTTTTAATTTAATTTTTTTTTTTCTGAAGAGGAAATAGCGGCTGTCGGTACAAGCAGGTGCCATGTAACACCTGCCGTTATGATCTATTATTAGGCGAAAAAAAAAGTTAATGGCACAAAAAAATTCGCATTTTTTTATTTTAAGGTAGATTAGGATTCTTTTATTTGAACAGATGACTTCAAGGTTCAACAGAAGTCTGGGAAGGTTATGTCAAAGAAACCATGAGAAAAGGTTTCTCAGGACCCAGTTGAAAATCCGTTTAGACTCAAATATCTCAAAAACCGTTAGAAATGCAGGGTTGGCAGCTTTATTACTTTTAAAGCGTATTAAAAGGAGCTTTCTAAAAAGCGTTCATTTAATAAAATCGGTCAAGCCGTTTAAGAGATATCGTCGTTTAAAGTTAGACATGAGAAATAATCAGTTCAGACTAAAATATCTCAAAAACCGTTAGATTTACAGGGTTGACAACATAAACACATTTACTTGGCGTTTAAAAGAGCTTTCCAAAAAGTGGTGATTTAGAAAAATCGGTCAAGCCGTTCTTGAGATATTGGCTCTTTAAGTTTAGACTCAAATATCTCAAAAACGGTTAGATTTACAAGGAAGGTAATGGAAGGTTATGTCAAAGAAACCATGAGAAAAGGGTTTCTCACGACCCAGTTGAAAAATCGTTAGAATTACAGGGTTGACAACTTAAACACTTTTGTTTGGCCATTAAAAGAGCTTTCTAAAAAGTGGTGATTTAGGAAAATCGGTCAAGCCGTTCTTCATATATTGGCTCTTTAAGTTTAGACTCAAATATCTCAAAAACCGTTAGATTTACAAGGAAGATAATGTAAGGTTATGTCAAAGAAACCATGAGAAAAGGGTTTCTCAGGACCCAGTTGAAAATCCGTTTAGACTCAAATATCTCAAAAACCGTTATATTTACAGGGTTGACAACTTAAACACTTTTGTTTGGCCTTTAAAAGAGCTTTCCGAAAAGTTGTCATTTAGGAAAATCGGTCATGCTGTTCTTGAGATATTGGCTCTTTAAGTTTAACTAGGAAATTCCCCACTACGAATATCTCAAAATTGCTTCTTTTCCTTCAATATCAACCTAAAAGGGGAATAACCTGTTATTATAAGTTTATTTACATTTAATAGTTAAAAATGCTAGAAAAAAAGGTTCACAAGACACAGGAATCATGCATACTGGATAAATTAAATCCTCATTAACAAAATGTGGAAATAGTGCTTGAAAAAATGCATAAAATTATTTAAAAAAAAATTTTTTTTTTCTTTCTCTTCTTTTATTTCGAAGAATAATAAAGAAGGGGAAAAAATCGCTTTTGTATTCCTCGTGTGACCGGATTTGTCGAAAAGCGTGACAGAAAAGGTTGAACGAATTGATGAGATGTAGCAAGTCTCAAAAAAGAAATCATGGAAGGCTATTTGAAGACTTTGAAAGAAGAAGAAATCTTTTCGTCTTTTATTCGCGACGGGAAATTGGATATTTTCAAGTGAGAAACCAAGAATACCCGAAGAATGCTAAATCGTGGAGGGGGGAACTGTGAAATTTCGCGTTCATGGGGCGAATGAGGGTTTTCAAATGTTGGCAAGCCTGAAACCTTTGAAATTTTGAGACATCTTCCCTAGAAGATGGTTATCTAAGCAAAATGTGAGAAACCGAGAATGGATAACGATTGAGGGTTTTCAAATGTTGGCAAGCCTGAAACCTTTGAAATTTTGAGACATCTCCCCAGAAGATTGTTATCGAAACAAAATGTGAGAAACCGAGAACGGATAACGATTGAGGGTTTTAAAATGTTGGCAAGCCTGAAACCTTTGAAATTTTGAGACATCTCCCCAGAAGATGGTTATCTACGGAAAATGTGAGAAACCGAGAATGGATAGCCAAAGAATGCTAAATCGTGGAGGGGGGAACTGTGAAATTTCGCGTTCATTGGGCGAATGAGGGTTTTAAAAAGTTGGCAAGCCTGAAACCTTTCAAATTTTGAGACATCTCCCCAGAAGATTGTCATCTAAGCAAAATGTGAGAAACCGAGAATGGATAGCCGAAGAATGCTAAATCGTGGAGGGGGAACTGTGAAATTTCGCGTTCATGGGGCGAATGAGGGTTTTCAAATGTTGGCAAGCCTGAAACCTTTGAAATTTTGAGACATCTCCCCAGAAGATGGTTATCTACGGAAAATGTGAGAAACCGAGAATGGATAACGATTGAGGGTTTTCAAATGTTGGCAAGCCTGAAACCTTTGAAATTTTGAGAAATCTCCCCAGAAGATTGTTATCGAAACAAAATGTGAGAAACCGAGAACGGATAACGATTGAGGGTTTTAAAATGTTGGCAGCCTGAAACCTTTGAAATTTGAGACATCTCCCCAGAAGATTGTCATCGAAGCAAAATGTGAGAAACCGAGAATGGATAACGATTGAGGGTTATAAAATGTTGGCAAGCCTGAAACCTTTGAAATTTTGAGACATCTCCCCAGAAGATGTTATATACGGAAAATGTGAGAAACCGAGAATGGATAACGATTGAGGGTTTTCAAATGTTGGCAAGCCTGAAACCTTTGAAATTTTGAGACATCTCCCCAGAAGATTGTTATCGAAACAAAATGTGAGAAACCGAGAACGGATAACGATTGAGGGTTTTAAAATGTTGGCAAGCCTGAAACCTTTGAAATTTTGAGACATCTCCCCAGAAGATGGTTATCTACGGAAAATGTGAGAAACCGAGAATGGATAGCCAAAGAATGCTAAATCGTGGAGGGGGAACTGTGAAATTTCGCGTTCATGAGGCGAATGAGGGTTTTAAAAGTTGGCAAGCCTGAAACCTTTCAAATTTTGAGACATCTCCCCAGAAGATTGTTATCGAAGAAAATGTGAGAAACTGAGAATGGATAACGATTGAGGGTTTTCAAATGTTGGCAAGCCTGAAACCTTTGAAATTTTGAGACATCTCCCCAGAAGATGGTTATCTACGGAACATGTGAGAAACCGAGAATGGATAGCCAAAGAATGCTAAATCGTGGAGGGGGGAACTGTGAAATTTCGCGTTCATGGGGCGATTGAGGGTTTTCAAATGTTGGCAAGCCTGAAACCTTTGAAATTTTGAGACATCTCCCCAGAAGATTATCATCGAAGCAAAATGTGAGAAACCGAGAATGGATAACGATTGAGGGTTATAAAATGTTGGCAAGCCTGAAACCTTTGAAATTTTGAGACATCTCCCCAGAAGATGGTTATCTACGGAAAATGTGAGAAACCGAGAATGGATAACGATTGAGGGTTTTCAAATGTTGGCAAGCCTGAAACCTTTGAAATTTTGAGACATCTCCCCAGAAGATTGTTATCGAAACAAAATGTGAGAAACCGAGAACGGATAACGATTGAGGGTTTTAAAATGTTGGCAAGCCTGAAACCTTTGAAATTTTGAGACATCTCCCCAGAAGATTGTCATCGAAGCAAAATGTGAGAAACTGAGAATGGATAACGATTGAGGGTTTTCAAATGTTGGCAAGCCTGAAACCTTTGAAATTTTGAGACATCTCCCCAGAAGATGGTTATCCACGGAACATGTGAGAAACCGAGAATGGATAGCCAAAGAATGCCAAATCGTGGAGGGGGGAACTGTGAAATTTCGCGTTCATGGGGCGAATGAGGGTTTTAAAAAGTTGGCAAGCCTGAAACCGTTCAAATTTTAAGACATCTTCCCTGAAGATGGTTATCTAAGCAAAATGTGAGAAACCGAGAATGGATAGCCGAAGAATGCTCAATCGTGGGGGGGGGGGGGCTGTGAAATTCCGCGTTGATATGGGGCGATTGAGGGTTTTAAAAAGGTGGCAAGCCTGAAACCTTTGAAATTTTGAGACATCTCCCCAGAAGATGTTTATCTAAGCAAACTAAGACCAAATTAAGATGGTAAGCCTGTCTTTAAGCCTAATAAGGAGGTTTCTTCATCCGACATGTTTTCCTAACCAGTATGACGTCATCACAACATCAAAACCACTTTTTTTCTTTCCTAAATTTTTAGTTTCATTTACAAAAATAACTTCTCACGATTGTTTTGTTTTGTTAAACGGAAATAAACCGTAATATGACGTCATATAGAACTTGAAAAATCTACAGTTACTCCGAAAATTCACACACTGCACATTTTCAAGATATCAGGTCAATAAACCCATAATTATTATTAATAACGACGAAAAATACAAATTATTTTTTAAGAATATTTTTTTCAATGCATATTCATGGGCTTGGAGATTAAAATAATAATTTCTAGGCAACTTTCTCAATTAAAAGATTTCTTTGGAAGAACAGTTTTATTTCCGTTTGAGATATTTTATCCCCCAAAAAGGAAGTTATTGTAATACCCTCAAAGAGCGGTTTTCGAGATAATCGATAAAAATTGATAAAAAACAGTTGAATGGGGCCCCCTCCGCATTTTGTCAATGCCTACATGATTAAAATTTGTACAAAAGGAAGGTATTGTACTTTTTTTTATTGCAAATTTTATTTAGATTATTTTGGCACAAATAGTATTTACTCTAAATCTCATAGTTTTCGAGATATTCGATAAAACTTGATTAAAAAACATTTGACTTGGGCCCCCTCCGTATTTTATCAATGCCTACATGATTAATATTAATTTTGTACAAAAGGAAGGTATTATCAAACAATTAACCAACAACAGAGGAAGAAATGACTGTGATAACGGGTATCTCACGACGCGTTTCGGCTTAATAAGCCTCGTCAGGTGAGCTATTCCCTCTATCACAATCATTTCTATCTTTTCTCTGTGGACCTATCTACAAGAGAATTAGTGGAAACTGCGGGAAGCTGGAGACAACTCGTCCCCCAAAAACTTCAACGCCGCCACTTCTCTAAGAGATAGAGCCACTCACCACCTCCTTGTTGGTTTTTATATGACTTTACTTTTTTAATTTTATTGCTATACGCAAATTGATTTTATTATCAAACAATTAACCAACAACAGAGGAAGAAATGACTGTGATAACGGGTATCTCACGACGCGTTTCGGCTTAATAAGCCTCGTCAGGTGAGCTATTCCCTCTATCACAATCATTTCTATCTTTCTCCAGCGGAGTTGTCTCCAGCTTCCGCAGTTTCCACTAATTCTCTTGTAGATAGGTCCACAGAGAAAAGATAGAAATGATTGTGATAGAGGGAATAGCTCACCTGACGAGGCTTATTAAGCCGAAACGCGTCGTGAGATACCCGTGATTTCAGGGATTTGATCATCAGGATGCCAACTAATAAATTTCTAATTTAAAACTTTACCTTTTTACCTAAATTTCTAGGTTTTTTGGCTGCTAACTCAACATTTTTAATCTTCACCGCGATTTTACTGTTTTCGCGCATTGTCTTAGGGATACCTAACTATCAGGTTGCCAACACAACGATTTAAAGCTCGTATTGCTTATTTAAAAAAAAAGCTTACTGTTTTTTCAATCAATTTCAAGATTTTTGCACCCTCATGGCTGCCAACTGAACAGAAAAAGAGACCGATTTTGACCATTTACATACAGAGTAGACCCTTTTAAGCTCGACTTTAACTACTTATATACAGCGGGGGAAAAAAACTATACAAGAAGAGCAAATCTTTTAAAACGTTGAGTTGGCTGCCCTGAGGTCATAAAAATATTAAATTATTCTAATTAAACAGCCATTAATGTGGTCAAAAGATTTAAAATTTCGATACCTGTTCGTTTTGAAGTTCTGGAATGAAACAGTTCAGACAAGCCACTGCCTTCTTGATTCGACAGCCTTCTAGATATACAAGGGGATTTTTTTTACTTGGAAACTTAAATAACTCATGAATTTTCATTTTTTAATCTTAAAAAACAAAAAGGTAATAAATAATAAGTATTACAAATAAAAATAGTAATAAAAAAGATAAACTTTCTTTTACCCATACTAGAGGCAGTGCTTCATCTTCTTTCATGATATTTTCTTAAAAGGTGAGTGTTTCTATTTATTTTTTTTAATTTAATTTTTGAGGAAAAAGTTCAAATAGTTGGCAAGATTGATAGTTTATGTGGAAATCAAGAGAGTGCGCGCTGCGGCGCACAGTATTTTTAAAAGTAAAAGTAATCAATTTTTTCGGTTTATTATTTTTTTCTTCTTTTCAATTTAATTCCGAGGGAATTTAAGCCCAGGGCTGCCAACTCATATTTTAAAGGTATAAAGCTAGACTTTTATAGCTAGTATTTTGAACTTATGGATTTCGGACGATCAGGGTTGCCAACCTAGATTTTAATCTGTTCTTTGATTTTAAATCGGTTTTTGATGTTTTTTAGTTTTTTTTTATTTATTAACTTCAGGATTCGTACTATGGGTTTGCTTTTTTTTTTTTTTTTCCCACAATGTCCTTATCAGGGTTGCCAATGCAACATTTTTGCAACATAGCCCCCCCCCCCCCTATTTTTCCAACAAGATTTTGACCATGTGGTCGTAATGACCATTGTCAACCGCCCAAGAAGTTGAGGAATTTTGGATTATATGGAGTCCCGCTTCCATTAGTTTTTTATCCTGAAATAATAAAGATAATGAGGCCAAAAGAGCTTTTAAAATAATCAGGAGGGGCCCCCAGATATCTCAAGAACCTTCCATTACGTCAGTTTAAAATTATAAGGAGAGAATCTCGCCTCCGGAGGATTAAAAAAAAATGAAATGGCGAAAAAATGTTGCCGCACCTTTTTTTAGCTCCAGGCAAATATTGAACATCTGTCAATTCATTGCTTAAGTTGGTAAAACTGTTAATTTTTTGTAGATAGGTACGTATTCAAAAAGAATTCTGAGAAAAACGTGGGAGAACTGCATCAAACGATTTCGAACCGGAAGGATCCATCCCACGTGCGCCATAAAAGTGCTCGCGTTGACTGAAAACTTTCTCGTAGAAAAAGGCTCAATATGTCATTATTTCGTAGAAAAAGGCTCGATACGTCATTACTTTCGTAGAAAACAGCTCGATATGTCATTACTTTCGTAGAAAATGGCTCAAAGTAGTCGTTAATTCGTAGAAAATGGCTCAAAGTAGTCGTTAATTCGTAGAAAATGGCTCTAAGTAGTCGTTAAGTCGTAGAAAAGGATGATTATCGTAGAATCTTTTGTGAGGGGGATAAATACGTCATTACATTTATAGACATAGGGCCAACACGTCATTACTTTCGTAGAAAAGGCTCTTTACGTCATTAAATTCGTAGACAATGGCTCAATACATAATGAGTTCGTAGAAAAAGACTCAACACGACATTAATTCGTAGAAAAAAGCAGGATATGTCATTACTGTCGTAGAAAACAAATGGCTCTAAGAATTAATTAATGCGCAGAAAAAGGTCATTGTGTCTTAGATTATTGGAGAGGGGGTTACATACGTCATTAAATTTTGTAGAAAAAGGTCAATACGTCATTACTTTCGTAGAAAAGGCTCAACACGTCATGAGATCGTAGAAAAAGACTCAATACGACATTAATTCGTAGAAAAAAGCAGGGATATGTCATAGGTTGTGGGAGGGAGATTCGTAGAAAAGGCTCAATACCTCATTAAATTCGTAGACAATGGTTCAATATGTCATGAGTTCGTAGAAAAAAGACTCAATACGACATTAATTCGTAGAAAAAAGCAGGATGTCTTAGGTTGTAGGAGAGGGAGGCTCAATACTTCATCGAATTCGTAGAAAAAGGCTCATACGTCATGAGTCGTACTTCATTAATTCGTAGAAAAAAGCAGGATATGTCTTAGGTTGTTGGGAAGGGAGGCTCAATACTTCAGTGAATTCGTAGAAAAAGGAAAAAGGCTCAAACTCATTAAATTCGTAGACATGGCTCAATACATCATGAGTTCGTAGAAAAAGACTCAATAGGATATTACTTTCGTAGAAAACGGCTCAATAAGTCATTAAATTCGTTGACAATGGCTCAATACGTCATGAGTTCGTAGAAAAAGACCCAATACGACATTAATTCGTAGAAAGCAGGATATGTCAAGTTCTGTTGGCAGAACCGCCCGTTTTTGGTACATAGTTCGAAAAATTTTACGAGTCTTTTAGTGAACGGGAGGGGAAAAAAGAATCTCTGGCACTTTACGATTCCAGCTAAAGTTACGTCACCGCTTGTATAGAAGGTGGGTGACGCATCTGCTACCAAAAATGCGATTTAGTCCCTCAAAAATTAAAGGAATCCGAGGGAATTTGCCTAAATGTTCCTTAAATCTCAAACGTTTGGAATTATCAAAATAAAAATTTGAAAAAATGATAAAAAGCGGTTTTTAAAAATGGTAAATGGGTTCGAGGACGTGGGGACCCCACCGAAGGTTTTAATTTAGCGCTGAACCTCTGCCAAGTCCCTCTCAGTCCACTCTCGGATCTCCTACTATCCACATCTATGGCGTCTTAAAATTAAAAAAAAAAAAAAAATTAAAAAAAAATCGCGGTGAATTTTCTTTCCTTCGAGGATTACTTTCATAAAGCACAAGTACGCTTACTTTTATAAATTTTTATTTATTATTTTTTATTTATTTTTCATGTTGACAATTTCCCTTTCAACTCATTTTTTCAACAAAAAAATGAGGGTAAAACAATATTTTTTTTAAGGAAGCTTAAAAAATATTCAGCCAGCCATCATGTAGAAAATAATTTATTTCATTTTTTTAAAGTTATTTTAAAAATATAATTTTTTTTGGCAACTCTACACCGGGATAACCGGCCAATTTTTTCAATATTAAATTAATTTCTTTCCCCCTTAATGGCGGATTTCGTTTTCCATATGAAATCGCATGAGGTTTCTTCAAAATGAGGTTATCCAAAATCTTGTGTAGGATGAGAGGTTTTTGAGATATTTGAGGTTTTTAGACGTGGTTTTTATCGGAGCCCGAGGTTAAAATTGAATTGAGAGCTACTTTCTACGAACGGTTTCTTAGAGCCATTTTCTACGAATTGAGGGCTTTTCAGAGCCGTTTTATATGACTTAACAACTTCTGAGAGCCATTTTCTACGAATCACCATTCTCTTAGAGCCAATTTCTAAGAATCCACGGCTTCTTAGAGCCATTTTCTACGAATCACCGATTTCTTAGAGCAATCAACGGCTTCTTAAAGCCATTTTCTACGAATCAACGGTTTCTTATAGCCGTTTTCTACGAATTAATGACAATGATGAATGGAAAAAGGCTTAAAATGCGATATTGTTGGGTAAAAAAAAATTCAAATATTGAATTAATTTCTTTCCCCCTTAATGGCTGATTTCATTTTCCATTTGAAGTCACATGAGGTTTCGTTCATAATGAGGTTATCCAAAATCAAGGCGGGTCATAAAGAAATATTTTTTTGATGTATTGCCAACCAAAAAAATTGAAAAGTCGACGTTTTATGGGCGACCTATTTTAGAATAAAAATGGACATAAATAAGCGGTTTTTTCTTTTCTTTATGAATAGAAAATGTGGTTCAAGGCCTCCTGGCTGCTTCCAAGAAGTGCATTCAAGACATCCGAAAGCGATAAAATACATCAAGAATGATTTAAAACCCCATACCTCTCTTACAAATATAAATTTTCTCAATTTTTCATTTTCTTTTTATAAATACGTGATTTTAGTGTGGGATAAATACTGTTCTGAATTAGCCCATATTAGGCTGATAGGACAATGGCCGCTTTTCTACGAAATAATAGTGTTTTGAGCATTTTTCTACAAAGTAATTGCATCTTGAGCCTCTTCTACGTAAAGATGACGTCTTTTAAGCCTTTTTCTACGAAACAATATCGTCTTTTAAGCCTTTTTCTACGAAACAATATCGTCTTTTGAGCCTTTTTCTACGAAACAATATCGTCTTTTAAGCCTTTTTCTACGAAACAATAACGTCTTTTTAACCTTTTTCTATGAAACAAAATCGTATTTTAAACCTTCTACGATACAGTATCGTATTTTAAGCCTTTTTCTACGAAACAATATCGTCTTTTAAGCCTTTTTCTACGAAACAATAACGTCTTTTTAAACTTTTTCTATGAAACAAAATCGTATTTTAAACCTTCTACGATACAGTATCGTATTTTAAGCCTTTTTCTACGAAACAATATCGTCTTTTAAGCCTTTTTCTACGAAACAATAACGTCTTTTTAACCTTTTTCTATGAAACAAAATCGTATTTTAAACCTTCTACGATACAGTATCGTATTTTAAGCCTTTTTCTACGAAACAATAACGTCTTTTAAGCCTTTTTCTACGAAACAATAACGTCTTTTTAAACTTTTTCTATGAAACAAAATCGTATTTTAAACCTTCTACGATACAGTATCGTCTTTTAAGCCTTTTTCTACGAAACAATAACGTCTTTTTAAACTTTTTCTATGAAACAAAATCGTATTTTAAACCTTCTACGATACAGTATCGTATTTTAAGCCTTCTTCTACGAAAAAATATCGTCCTTTTTAAGCCATCTTCTATGAAACAATATCGTTTTTCGTCTAGTGAAAATGGCTATAAAAGACTCCCTTTACGCCTTTTTCTACGATACAATGACGTCCCCATCCTTTTTCTACGAAACAGAGTCATCGTTTGAGCCCTTTTCTACGAATTTACGGCATATGTTATAAACCTTTTTGGAATCTAGAGCCTCCCCCCCCCCTTTTCTACGAATCTGACAGAATCCATACTAGGCGAGATCAGCGATTTTCTATTTGACTTAACGGACAACTTTCCATTTTCGTAGTCATAGAAAGTCTTTCAGCTCGTTTGACATTTTTTTTTGAAGTTCGAAGTGGGCGTCTCGTAGGATTTTTTGACCGGGAAAGAGAATTCCGTGGGAGAAAAGGCGAGGCCTAGAAAAAAACTTAAAAACCCACGACAATATTCCAATTAAAAGGCCATCAATTTTGACACCCCCCCCCCCCCCTGCTCACATCCCCCTCACCCAGCTGGTTAAGCGAAAAAAGATTACTTAAGTTAAATATCTCGATAACGGCTGACCTGAGGATGAAAATGAATAAAGTACTTTTTGTAGGTAATTTAATTCCCTTTAAGTTTGCCTTTATTCATTTTTTGTTTAGAATCAACCGTTTAGAAGATATGAGCGAAAAAAGATTACTCTTCAAGGTTCAAATATCTCGATAACTGCTGGCCTGAGGATGAAAATGAATAAAGGACTGACAGAATCTATTGCACCCAGCTGGTTAAGCCCTGAAAGAATCTATCACACTCAGCTAGTTGTAGACCCTAACAGAATCTATTGCACCCAGATAGTTCAACCCGGGCAAAATCTATTACACCCAGCTGGTCAAACCCAGACAGAATTAATTGCTCCCGGCTTGCTAAACCCTGGCAGAATCTATTACATCCAGCTGGTCAAACCCTGACATACCCCCCCCCCCCCGTCTCGCTCACGTGATTTCCCTCCCTAGGTGCGTAATGATGAATTTTTTTTTTTTTTATGAGCGGAAATGTGAAGTAAAAGTGGCTTGGCCTAATTTGACCCAAGTTTCCTTTGTGGGAGATCGTCCTTGGAGATCGACGTCAGATTTCCATAAAAGGCGAACGCCTCGCAACTGCACACGAATCGCCCACCTACGAATTACTTAGAAAAAAAAAAGTCAAAACAGGTGTTCTATGACCCCGAAAAAACAACCAAAAAGGTCAATATTTAACCTCGGGCTCTAAAAAATCGTCTATTAAGCCTTCTTCTACGAAACAATATCGTCTTTTATGCCGTTGATGACGTAATTAAAGAATTTATTTTCAAAATGATGACGTCCCTAGCCTTTTTCTACGACAAAAGGCACTAAAAAGTGATTAATTCGTAGAAAATAGCTTTAAGAAGCCGTCTTCTTCTACGAAACAATATCGCCTTATAAGCCTTACAAAACAATATCGTCTATTAAGCCTTTTTCTACGTCCCCAACCTTTTTCTACGAGTTTATGACATAATTAAAGCCTTTATTTACAAAATGATGACATCCCTAGCCTCTTTCTACGAAAAAAGGTACTAAAAAGTGGTTAATTTGTAGAAAATGGCTCTGAGAAGTCATTAATTCGTAGAAAATGAATTTAAGAAGCCGTCTTCTTCTACGAAACAATATCGCCTTTTAAGCCTTTTTCTACGGAACAATATAGTCTTTTAAGCCTTTTTCTACGAAACAATATCGTCTTTTAATCCTTCTTCTACGAAACAATATCGTCTTGGTAGCCTTCTACGAAACAATATTGTCTTTTAATCCTTCTTCTACGAAACAATATCGTCTTTTAAGCCTTTTTCTACGAAACAATATCGCCTTTTAAGCCTTATTCTACAAAACAATATCGTCTATTAAGCCTTTTTCTACATCCCCAACCTTTTTCTACGAGTTTATGACATAATTAAAGCCTTTATTTACAAAATGATGACATCCCTAGCCTGTTTCTACGAAAAAAAGGTACTAAAAAGTGGTTAATTTGTAGAAAATGGCTCTGAGAAGTCATTAATTCGTAGAAAATGAACCTAAGAAGCCGTCTTCTTCTACGAAACAATATCGCCTTTTAAGACTTTTTCTACGGAACAATATAGTCTTTTAAGCCTTTTTCTACGAAACAATATCGTCTTTTAATCCTTCTTCTACGAAACAATATCGTCTTTTAATCCTTCTTCTACGAAACAATATCGTCTTTTAAGCCTTTTTCTACGAAACAATATCGCCTTTTAAGCCTTATTCTACAAAACAATATCGTCTATTAAGCCTTTTTCTACATCCCCAACCTTTTTCTACGAGTTTATGACATAATTAAAGCCTTTATTTACAAAATGATGACATCCCTAGCCTCTTTCTACGAAAAAAGGTACTAAAAAGTGGTTAATTTGTAGAAAATGGCTCTGAGAAGTCATTAATTCGTAGAAAATGATTCTAAGAAGCCGTCTTCTTCTACGAAACAATATCGCCTTTTAAGCCTTTTTCTACGGAACAATATCGTCTTTTAGGCCTTTTTCTACGAAACAATATCGTCTTCTAATCCTTCTTCTACGAAACAATATCGACTTTGTGGCCTTCTACGAAACAATATTGTCTTTTAATCCTTCTTCTACGAAACAATATCGTCTTCTAATCCTTCTTCTACGAAACAATATCGTCTTTGTGGCCTTCTACGAAACAATATTGTCTTTTAATCGTTCTTCTACGAAACAATATCGTCTTTTAAGCCTTTTCTACGAAACAATATCGCCTTTTAAGCCTTATTCTACAAAACAATATCGCCTATTAAGCCTTTTTCTACGTCCCCAACCTTTTTCTACGAGTTTATGACGTAATTAAAGCCTTTATTTACAAAATGATGACATCCCTAGCCTCTTTCTACGAAGAAAGGTACTAAAAAGTGGTTAATTTGTAGAAAATGGTTCTGAGAAGTCATTAATTCGTAGAAAATGGCTCTGAGAAGTCATTAATTCGTAGAAAATGGCTCTAAGAAGCCATCTTCTTCTACGAAACAATATCGTCTTTTAAGCCTTTTTCTACGGAACAATATCGCATTTTAAGCCTTTTTCTACGAAACAATATCCGATATCGTCTTTTAAGCCTTCTTCTACGAAACAATTTAGTCTTTGAAGCCTTCTTCTACGAAACAATATCGTCTTTTAAGCGTTCTTCTACGAAACAATATCGTCTTCGTAGCCTTCTACGAAACAATATGGTCTTTAATCCTTCTTCTACGAAACAATATCGTCTTTTAAGCCTTTTCTACGAAACGATATCGCCTTTTAAGCCTTTTTCATTCATCATTGTCAAAACTCGTAGAAAATGGCTCTAAGAAGCGGTTGATTCTTAAAAAATGGCTCTAAGAAATTGGTGATTCGTAGAAAATGGCTCTAAGAAATTGGTGATTCGTAGAAAATGGCTCTAAGAAGTTATTAATTCATTTAAAACGGCTCTGAAAAGCCGTCAATTCGTAGATAATGGATCTAAGAAACCTTTCGTAGAAAATAGCTCACAATTCAATTTTTAACTTCGGGCTCCGATAAAAACCACCTCTAAAACCTCAAATATCTCAAAAACCGCTCATCCTAAACAAAAAATGAATAGATTTCAAAAATTAGGAAATTAAATTTTCTTCAATTTTGTACTTAGTAATTCTTCGTCTAGAGAGAACCGTTTCGAAGACAGAAGAGAAAAAATATTTTTTTTATCAAATAACCAATAAAGGAAAAAATGACCAAAGATAACGGTTATCTAACGACGCGTTTCGGCCTAAAAAGCCTCGTCAGGTGAGCCCCCTCTATCACTTCTCTCACTTTGCCTCTATCTCCGCGGAAAAAAAATTTTTTTTTTCTTTTTTTAGACCTCTGTTTATGTATGTAAAAAAAGGAGGTCTAGAGCTTAGAGGATGATTCATTACGACTATTTATAGATCGTCTCAGTGTCACAATGTAGGTTAAAATAACAGAGGCGTTATGGAACATGAGAAAACCCTTTTTATCTTATTGTTCCTTAGAAAAAAGAGAAAAAATCCCTCTGACTTTCCTTATTTGGAGCGTCCTAAATTTTAAAGGTCGCCATAAAATTTTTAGGTGGACTTCATTGTTTTTTTAATGGTTTTCTCCAATTTTTTAAGTCCTAGACGAAAAATGACTTAGTTATAAATTAAAGGAAATTTAATTTCTTAAATTTTTATATTATTCATTTTTATGTAGGATGAGCGGTTTTTGAGATACTTGGGTATTTAAGAATTTTTATTTTTATTAAACTTTCCATTGTATCTTCGAAACGGTTAGCCCTAGACAACAGATGACTAAGTACAAAATTAAAGGAAATTTAATAAACTAATTGTTTTATTTTATTCATTTTTTGTGTGGGATAAGCGGTTTTTGAGATTTTTAGGTATTTATGTTTCTTTTAAGTTTCCGTTTTATCTTCGTTCAAACGAAGTCTTTTTATTTTCGTAGAAAAAGGAAGGGGAAGTCATTGTTTTGTAGAAATAGGCTTAAAAGACAATATTTTCGTAGAAGAAGGCTTAAAAGACGATATTGTTTCGTAGAAAATGGCTAAAAAGGCGATATTGTTTCGTATAAAAAGGCTTAAAAGACGATATTGTTTCGTAGAAAGCTTAAAAGACGATATTGTTTCGTAGAAAAAGGCTTAAAAGACGATATTGTTTCGTAGAAAAAGGCTTAAAAGACGATATTGTTTCGTAGAAAAAGGCTTAAAAGACGATATTGTTTCGTAGAAAGCTTAAAAGACGATATTGTTTCGTAGAAAGCTTAAAAGACGATATTGTTTCGTAGAAAAAGGCTTAAAAGACGATATTGTTTCGTAGAAAGCTTAAAAGACGATATGGTTTCGTAGAAAAAGGCTTAAAAGACGATATTGTTTCGTAGAAAAAGGCTTAAAAGACGATATTGTTTCGTAGAAAATGGCTAAAAAGACGATATTGTTTCGTAGAAAAAGGCTCAAAAGACGATATTGTTTCTTAGAAAAAGGCTTAAAAGACGATATTGTTTCGTAGAAAGCTTAAAAGACGATATTGTTTCGTAGAAAGCTTAAACGACGATATTGTTTCGTAGAAAAAGGCTTAAAAGACGATATTGTTTCGTAGAAAATGGCTTAAAAGACGATATTTTTTCGTAGAAGAAGGCTTCAAAGACGATATTGAAGTTATTGTAGGTCTGGGGTAGGGTCTGGAACTCTCCTAACCGATCTCAACTTTGTCTGTTGTACCGGCTGGCCGTAGCCGGATCACTTCACGGTCACTTTTTTCAACCGATTTTCACCCAATTTTCACACAAATTTTTTGATTTCAGTATGAGCAGGATGAGGGAGACGGTAACAACAGTTTCTACGTCGCGGGACCACGAAAGTAACTTGGGTATGTAATTTACTAATTTTTGCCCATTTTTACCCGTTTTTTTCGCCTTAAAACGTCGGAATTTCCTTCGAAGTCCCAACTGTCGAACGTCTTTCAAACACTCGAAATTCTAAACATTGGAAAGTCTCCAAAACACGTTTTTACACAAATATTGACAACTTTTAAGAGTCTCCGCTATTTTTGAAACCGTTACAAATAAAAAATCTTATGTTTTCTTTAACGAGACTGTGATTAACGGGGCTCAAACTTTGTGCCAAATGTAATTATGTTATCTCGATAACGGCTGGCCTGAGGATAAAAATGAATCTTTTTGTAGGAAATTTAAAATATCTCGATAACGGCTGACCTGAGGATGAAAATGAATAAATTACTGTTTGTAGAACATTTAATTTCCTTTCAGTTTGTTTTAGATCATTTTTGTGTATGATCAACCGTTTAGAAGATATGAGCAAAAAAAGATTACTTAAGTTAATATCTGAACGGCTGGCCTGAGGAAAATGAATATAATTCTTTTTGTAGGAATTTTAAAATATCTCGATAACGGATGGCCTGACGATGAAAATGAACAAAGTACTTTTTGTAGGAATTTAAATTTCCTTTCAGTTTGCTTTAGTTCATTTTTTATGTAGGATCAACCGTTTAGGAGATATGAGCGAAAAAAGATTACTTTTGAAGTACAAATATCTCGATAACGGCTGGCCTGAGGATGAAAATGAATAAAGGCCTGACAGAATCTATTGCACCCAGATAGTTTAACCCTTGAAAAATCTATTACACCCAGCTGGTCTAAACCAGACAGAACATATTGAACCCAGCTGGTGAAGCGAAAAAAGATCAGCTTAGAAGTTCAAATATCTCGATAACGGCTGGCCTAAGAATGAAAATGAATAAAGTACTTTTAGTAGGAAATTTAATTTTCTTTTAGTTTACCTTTGTTCATTTTTTGTGTAGGATCAACCGTTTAGAAGATATGAGCGAAAAAAGATTACTTAAGTTAAATATCTTGAAAACGGCTGGCCTGAGGATGAAAATGAATGCAATTCTTTTTTGTAAAAAAATTTAAAATATCTCGATAACGGCTGGCCTGAGGATGAAAATGAATAAACTACTTTTTGTAGGAAATTTAATTTTCTTTAAGTTTGCCTAAGTTCATTTTTTGTGTAGGATCAACCGTTTAGAAGATATGAGCGAAAAAAGATTATAATATACATTTATGACACTTGTTTTCAGATGCTCTCCTCGAGGATTTACAGACGACGGTATCAAGGTCGAATTCCAACGTGAATCTGAACGGACACGTGACCGGTTATAGAAGCGTTCGGCGTACGACGTCCGACGGTACTCCCGAAGGAACATCCTCCGAATACCACGTGGAATATTTAAACCCGGCGAACACCACACAACACGTGTCCGAAAGTTTCGCGAGCTCAGTAAGTAAATCCGCAGAAAACCTCCCAAATTTATCATCTAAATTTTTAGAACTCAACATTCAACAAATCGTACAAATACAATGAAAGTTCAAATGATTACAAAATGAAGAAAAATATTTCCGAACTCGATTCTTTGCTTGATGATTTGAATTCTGCTCAGAAGAAGAATTTTTCAGAATGTGAGTTTTTCTTTCTTCAAGTGCCAGATAAAGGGCCGGATGTCTTAAAAATAGATACTTATATCTGGATATAGATCATTGGGTCGTAGTTTTACCCTAAATCTTTTTTTTTTTTTTTTTTCAGCGTCTATAATGAGAAGTTCGTCGTCCCATGGGATTGATTCTGGTTATTTGTAAGTATGATGCCCCGAGGTGGCGCCCTGGGTGAGGAAATGAAGGGCTTATGCTCGAGAAATCACCATTTAAGCTACTACTAGTGGCTAGGGTCTGTAGAGTAAGAGCTACTGCCCTTCGCCAAGCTACTGCCCCTTGCCGACCAACTGCATTCTCAAGCAATTGCCCTTTGCTAAGCTACAGCTCTTGTAGGGTCTCGGTGCTAGGATACTGCCCTTTGCCAAGCTACTGCCCCTTGCCTAGTACTGCCCTTTGCCAACCTACTTCGCTTTGCCAAACTACTGCCCTTTGCCAAACTACTGACTTTGCCAAACTACTGCCCTTTGCCAAGCTACTACTCTTATAGGGTCTCGGTGCTATGCTACTGCCCTTTGCCAAACTACTGACTTTGCCAAACTACTGCCCTTTGCCGAGCTACTACTCTTATAGGGTATCGGTGGTAGGCTACTGCCCTTTGCCAAGCTACTGCCCAAGCTACTGCCCTTTGCCAAGCTGCTGCCCTTCGCCTGATACTGCCCTTTGCCAAGCTAGTGACCCTTGCCAAACAATTGCTCTTTGTCAAGCTATTGCAATTTGTTAAGCTTCTGCTCTTATACGGTCTCGGTGCTAGGCTACTGCCCTTTGCCAAGCTACTGCCCCTTGCCAAACTACTGCCCTTTGCCAAGCAACTTCCCCTTGCCGACAAATTGCTCTTTGTCAAGCTATTGTCCTTTGCCAAGCAATTCCCTTTGCCAACCTACTGCCCATTGCCAAGCTACTGCCACTTGCCGACCAATTCCTTTATCAAGCAATTGCGTTTTGCTAAGCTACTGCTCTTATAGGGTCTCGGTGCTAGGCTACTGCCCTTTGCCAAGCAACTGCCCCTTGCCGACAAATTGCTCTTTGTCAAGCTATTGTCCTTTTCCAAGCAATTCGCTTTGTAAAGCTACTTCCCTTGGAGAAGCTACTGCTCTTATAGGGTCTCAGTGCTAAGCTATTGCCCCTTGCCAAACTAATGCCCTTTACAAAGCTACTGCCCCTTGACGACTAATCGATTTGCTAAGCTACTGCCCTAATGGGGACTCGGTGCTAAGTTATTGCTCTTTGCCGAGCTACTGCCCTTTGCCGATCATTTGCTTTGTCAAGCAATTGCCCGAAGCTAAGCTACTGCTCTTATAGGGTCTCGGTGTTATGCTACTGCCCCTTGTCGAGTACTGCCTTTTGCTAGGCTACAGCCCTTTGCCAAACTATTGCCCTTTGCCAAGTTACTGGCCCTTGCCGACGAATAGCTATTTGTCAAGCTATTTCCTTTCCCAGCAATTCTCTTTGTCAAGCTACTGCTTTTTGCTAAGCTACTGCTCTTATAGGGTCTCAGTGCTATGCTATTACTCCTTGCCAAGTTACTGCCCTTTGCCAAGCTACTGCCCTTTGCTAAGCTACTGCTCTTATAGGGTCTCAGTGCTATGCTATTGCTCCTTGCCAAGTTACTGCCCTTTGCCAAGCTATCCTCTTTGCCAGGCTATTGCCCTTATACTTATAGGGTCCCGTTTTCGACCCCAGTTCGCCATCATCTAACGGGGCTTTTGTTATTTCCTCTTATTTCTAACTCGTTTGTTCCTTCAGAGGAAACGCGACCAGCACTCCCTACGGTCGTTCCATCGAACGTCGTTTCCGGGAAGAGAAGACCGTCCGTGGTCGAAGCGCTTCGCCGATGAGAGAGCTCGTCTTCACCGGTGGAAGAAGCCGAGATCCGAGCCCAGTCGCCACCACATTCTACGAGCAAAGGGAAGAAACTCCGACAGTCCAGCAGTTCTACCGCTACGAAAAGACGACCAGTACTCGTACGACAGCGCCTACAATGACCGACGTGCCTCTCGATGCTTCCTACTATCCAGAAGAAAGGACATTGGCGATAAAGCAAAGATCGCCTTCGCCCTCCTACGAGCACTATTCATCGGATCATGACTTCTCCCAAAGTAAGTTGGGTTTTGGTGGCCAAGTTTTGATGTAAACGATATGCAGGGTATCAAGGGAAAAGCGGTTATAGCTACAGCAGTACGGTGCGAGAAACGAGGGCGGATGCGCCAAAAACACCTCCCCCACATCGTTCACCTTCGCCTGTATCATTTACGCAACCCCCATTACCGAAATCACCAGGTAAATATATACCCGACACGAACCCTCCCAAGTCTCCTCGTTTCAATCGTTATTCTCCCATAGATCCTAGTCATCGTTCGTACAACGTCTCACCACCTCATACAGTCTACACGTACAGCAGCACGACAAAAACCACAAACAACCATTATGACAATCAGATGCCACGACCATTCCCGGCCGTCCCCTCGCACGAATCGCACGACCAACAGCCGCCTAAGCAGCTCGACGAACTTCTCGCTTCTTTAGGCGACACCGATTCCAGAGTAAGTACAAGCATCACTAGCAGATTCTGCAACTTGGTTGCATCACTGCTATATGCTGCTATTGCGGTTGCATCACTGCTATACGCTGCTATTGCGGTTGCATCACTGCTATATGCTGATATTGCGGTTGCACCACTGCTATATGCTGCTATTGCGGTTGCATCACTGCTATATGCTGCTATTGCGGTTGCATCACTGCTTGAAACGCTTTTTCTTTTAGAATCACAGATATACAGAAACGAGATACTCGGAGAACCGTTACAATTCGAGCAGTCAAAACGGAACAGCGAAATCAAAAACTCCCGTCGAAGAGAAGCCAATTGAGATCAAACGAGTGGAAAAAGAGTCGATCAAAGAAGACACGAAAAACGTCTCAGGGCCCCCAGTCTACTACCCGCCAGGAGAACTCTTCACCAAAAAAGAAGAAAGCATGATGATGAAACAAGAGGTAACCAGGTTACCATATCTGCTATAACCTTCTTTTCTTATAACCTTCTTTCAGGGCGGCGGAATGTACAAAGCCAAAGGGAAATACGAATACGAATCAAAAAGCAAAAGCAAAATGAAGGAAAGCTCAGGAAAAGCAGTAGTACCAGTCTGCCTTCCAGTCTGCTGCGCCATGCCATGCAGCATCATGTGAACTCCCCTAATCCTCATCTAACCCTTAACATTTGGATTGTTTTTCATCATTGAAAATGATATCCAACTATTGCTCCACTAACTGTTTCCTAACAAAAAATGTATAATATTTGTAAAATAATAAAATGTATGAAAGTGTATTGATGGCCCGAAATCTCTCCAAGTGTAGTGGATGAAATGAATGATAGGATGCAGCACAGTAGAAAATGAAGCATTCGTTGGATGCTGCAACTGCAGCCACTGCTGTAGCGCATCACTGCAGACATTGCTGCTGTTGCATCACAGGTGAATGCTGCAAGCGTTCCTCTCCTAAGTGATTACCAGAATTTAGTGCAGTCAAATGACTGCTAGTTCATAGTTGGGTAGTGGAAGAAAAGAATGATAGGATGCAGCAGAGTAGAAGATAGAGAAGCAGAAAATGAGGCATTCGTTTGATGCTGCAACTGCAGCCACTGCTGTAGCATCACAGAACGCTGGAAGCATTCCTCTCCTAAGTGATTACCAGAAATTAGTGCAGTCAAATCACTGCTAGTTCATGGTTGGGTAGTGGAAGAAATGAATGATAGGATGCAGCAGAGTAGAAGAAGAAGAAAATGAGGCATTCGTTTGATGCTGCCACTGCTGTAGCGCATCACTGCAGACATTGCTGCTGTTGCATCTCAGGTGTATGCTAGAAGCGTTCCTCACCTAAGTGATTGGTGCAGTCAAATCACTGCAACTGTGGAAATTTTAAGATTTTATTATGTGATGGACACGAAAAGCTTTTTTAGGCGCTGACACCAATCGGGTTGTCAAAAAGCGAGCTCCTTCGTGATGTTTTTTCTTCACTAAGGCGTTTGCTCGCTATCTGAGCAGAAAGTTTATTTTCAGTGTGGCTACTTCGAGACTTAACGGACGCATTGATTTCAGCCGGTTTTGGCGATGATGGATTTTCAGGAGGGAACCCGACGGATTTGCCTGAACCTGTCCTTTTCAAGATCATGACGTCATCAGATTCCATGTGGGGTGTCTTCGATTTCTTCTTCAAAAACTGCTCGTATTTGTCTTCGATGATTTCTTGAACTTTTTCACGTAATGGAGATTTGGCTGTAAAATTTGGCAAATTGGGGTCGCTCGATGGGATTTTCAAAGGTGGTAAATCGGTTTTGAGGCTTTTGGTTGGCGATACTGCTTTACCAGGGGAGGCCATTTTGAAAGGTTCAGTAAAACTAGTGAATGGGACAAGTTTTCCAGTTGGCGAGCCTGTTTTTGACTTGTCTGATCGGGGATTCGTTGATTTCCTTGACGTAGAGCCCATTTTGTCATTCGAAGGCTGATCAAGTGTTCCAGACAATAGAGAAGTCGGAGAGCCCATTGCAGTAGCACTGCCGACCGGGATTACGGTTGGCGAGCCTGTATTTGACTTGTCAGATCTGGGACTTGCCGTTGATTTCCTTGATGTCGGAGAGAATTTGGCTATCGATGGATTCTGGGTAAGTTTCCCTTTAGGAGAGCTCATTGCGGAAGGATTGGTAACACTGCCGACTGGGATTACGGTTGGCGAGCCTGTATTTGACTTGTCAGATTTCGGACTGTTCGAAGAAGGAGACCCCATTTGCGACCATATGCCGGTCCCGGATCCAAAGGACTTTTTGCTCATCGGAGAGACTGGACTCTTCCTGTAAGTGAGGACGTCGAATTCTTTGACGTTTTGCTCTTCAGGCGACATCCCGTCCAAAAGAATAACCGGCTTGTTTCCGACTTTTCCGACCAATTCGAATTCCTCACCGTTCACGTTTAAAATCGACCAAATCTTTTCGATTGGCTCGTTGGGGTATAGGTGGACCAAATAAGTCTTGTTATCTGCAATGAAATGTAATGGGAACTGCGGCAGTAGCATCACTGCTTGATGCTACTACTGCTGCAGTTGCATCACTGGTTGATGCTACGACTGCGGCAGTTGCACCACTGGTTGATGCTACAACTGCGGCAGTAGCATCACTGGTTGAAGCTACAACTGCGGCAGTTGCATCACTGCTTGATGCTACAACAGCGGCAGTTGCATCACTGGTTGATGCTACAACCACGGCAGTAGCATCACTGCTTAATGCTGTGGCAGTCCTTTATTCATACTTTTATCCGAACGAAGCCTTATCGACATCATCGTTTCCGACGTTTTCTTATTCAATTCTACCAACTTCGGCCTGTAAGTGAAGCTAAAATATTTAAAATGTTTTTTTGCTAAAATTCTAAAATTTAAAAGACCTTTGATTTTGCGCCTTTTGACCTTTCGGATGGCCAATGTAGGTGAAATGTTCGAATTCTTCATTTGGGTCTACAGGACGAAAACCTGAAGGCTTTCCCGCTGGATGTTCGGGCGGTTCTGGCTCTTTGTAGCCGGCAAGTCTCATACGTAAAAGTGCCGTTTTCGAATAGTTTTCGTCGTATTCTGTCATCCCTTGGAGCCTTGAAGGTTTGCCTATAAAATAAGAAGGGAGCACCATTTTGGGAGCCCTCATTGTCGTGCTCTTCCGGCCATTTCCCCAAACCGCAGGCCTGCTTGATGCTACTACTGCGGCAGTTGCACCACTGGTGGATGCAACAACTGCGGCAGTCGCATCACTGGTTAAAGCTACAACTGCGGCAGTCGCATCACTGGTTGAAGCTACAACTGCGGCAGTCGCATCACTGGTTGAAGCGAGCCATTGGCCCCTAAGCACCACATCCCGGTAAACAAAAATACCGACCGAATAACCAACAGGTCTATTGAATTTATTGAACATTTCATTTCGTACCGGTTTTCGCAGTATCTCTATCTACATGGAGATCAGCTTGTGCGCCGCATCCGCACGGACATAAAACAGCCTTAAAAAAAATCAAATTTTCAAAATGGCAGAAATCACTGTTGAATTGGTGAACTTCCTCACTATCTGTAGATGCAGTTGCATCAAATGCAGCAAATGCGCTTGCTGCACTAAATCCCACATCGCACAGATTCTGCGTCAGTGAAACGCTTACTTTTTTGGGTGCTTCAAGTACACCGAACTGTCCACAAGTTCCTGGGCAAACTTTCGGCATTCTTTGAGTACGAGGGCAGCGGCAAGACGGTACTGCGCATCCCGAACCCGTAGGCAACGTCGCCGCTTCTTCCGGTGAAAGTCGGAACGACACCGGCGCTTCGTGATAGGTTATATTCTATAACATTAGTCAATCATAGAAGTGCGCATTGCATTACTTACAGTTATATTGATGGGAGCTCTTTGGTATACGGCTTGATCAGAAAATACCCGCTTTGGGGATACCTCGGTTTCATTGGGAGGAGAAAACATGGAAGGTTCTTTTGGTGGTGATGACACGTCTTCTTTGGGAGAGCTAATGATAGGCGTTTGATTGGGTGGGACCAAATTGATCTCCAGCGGGACACTGGGCACGTCGATTTCTGGTGGTCCATCGCTTTTTTGATCAACGCGGTTTCTGCTTGGAAGCGGCGACGTTTTATTGACCCAGTGCTCATGTAAGCCGGACTTATCGCTCTCTTCTGCTATCTTCGCCACCTTTTTGGCCTTCGTTTTGCGCTTACTCGTTTGGGCATCGGTGCTTCTTCTGCTTTTCCTCCCAACCTGACGCCTCTGCCACTGAATGGCTCGAGCTTCTCCCCCTTCGTCGCTTCTTCGTACATCAAATTTCTTTTGTCGACCACCTACAACTCACTCAAGCGCTGTTGGTCATCGAAAAGACAAACTTTAAAAATGACTCCTTGAGGATGCTTCGACTTCAGCTCGCTCGGAAAATAGCCATCTTCTAGGTCTTTAAAAAACGCTTCTGCAGAAGGACTATCGTATTTTCGAAATGGGTTACTTTCCAGCTGCATCCCATCCGCAAACAGTTTCAGTTCCAAAATATCACATCGCTAAACAAAAAAATGAGAAATTTCTTTCGGTAAAAGAGAACCTTAAATTTGGCTCCCAGCGGCGATTTGACGATTTGCTGTTCTGAGATGTTTTCGTTCAAATCGGTGATGACCGTTATGACGTTGTCTAAGTTCGGCTTTTTTATTCGTACGGTAGTTTTGTTTTGATATGCCTGAAAAAATGGACGTATTGGAGCATGATTTGGAAGAGGTAATTGCTGCAGCTGCGGAAACTGGGGCAGTTGCAATACTGCTAGACGCTGAAACTGCATATTGTGGGGCAGTTGTATCACTGCTTGATGCTGCAACTGCTGAAAATGGGGCCTGGAGCACGAACCCAAATCGGCAAAATACCAGTTTCTGGTGCAGCTGCATATAGTGGGGCAGTTGCACCACTGCTAGACGCTGAAACTGCATATAGTGGGGCAGTTGCATCACTGCTTGATGCTGCCGGGAGCACGAACCCTAATCGGCCAAATACCAGTTTCTGGTGCAGCTGCATATAGTGGGGCAGTTGCACTACTGCTAGACGCTGAAACTGCATATAGTGGGGCAGTTGCATCATTGCTAGACGCTGAAACTGCATATAGTGGGGCAGTTGCACCACTGCTAGACGCTGAAACTGCATATAGTGGGGCAGATGCATCACTGCAATGCTGCCGGGACCACGAACCCTAATCTGCTAAATACCAGTTTCTGGTACAGCTGCGGAAACTGGGGCAGTTGCACCACTGCTAGACGCTGAAAATGTATATGGTGGGCCAGTTGCATCACTGCTTCTAGTTGCTGGTGCAGCTAACAGCATCTACCTTGTACTTTGAACTCACATTTCATTTTCTGGCTGAGACACCGTTTCCTCCAAAGCATCATCTCCGACCCACATGAGGCCATATTCGCCAATAAATTTCTAAAAATAATATTTTTTCTCCTTTTTTTTTAAATTTGAACCTCTAGTTCGGCAACTTTTTGCGCTAGCTGTCTATTTTCTTTTTCCAATTGTGAAATCCTGCTCGTTCCGAGTCTGCAGGGCTGCCAACTTTCTGCGGAGAGTCTATCACCTCGTACGCATTTTCTACTTCGGAAATTCCTCCATTTTTAAGTTTTTTGAACTCCGGTTTCACTTCGCCCGGGCGTAAAACGACCAAATCGGGCGAATCCTTAAAAAATATTGATATCAATAGAACATTCGTATTTATACCATTTTCTTCTGAGATTCTGGGGATTTTGCTTCGATTTCTATGGAGCCTCTGACTCTTTCTAGGTTTTCTTCGCTTATTATGGATAGCTGAAAAATTGAGCAGAAACTTCAGTGGCCTACAAACTTCAAAATCTAATGCAGAAGATAGACAGTCCGCCATTGGGCAGTTGTGCCCAGAATGACTATCAACAGGCAGAATCTGAAACTGCGGAAATCTGGGCAGTCTCACCAATTCTTGATACATCCCAAAATTTGGACAGTCTCATCAAGCTGCAACTGCGGAAATTTGGGCAGTTCCATCAATGCTTGAGGCAACAACTGCGGAAATTTAGGCGGTCTCTACAATGTTTAAACTGCAACTGCGGAAATTATGGCAGTCTCATCAATTCTTGATACTTCCAAAATTTGGACAGTCTCATCAAGATGCAACTGCGGAAATTTGGGCAGTTCCATCAATGCTTGAGACTAAAACTGCGGAAGTTTAGGCGGCCTCATTAAAGCTTAAACTGCAACTGCGGAAATTTGGGCAGTCCCACCAATTCTTGACACTACCAAAGTTTGGGAAGTCTCATCAAGCTGCAACTGACAGAAGATGGACAGTCCGCCATTGGGCTTCGTGCCCAGAAAGATTTTTAAATGGCAGAATCTGAAACTACGGAAATTTGGGCAGTTCCATCAATGCTTGAGGCTACAACTGCGGAAATTTTGGCGGCCTCATTAATGCTTAAACTGCAACTGCGGAAATTTGGCAGTCTCACCAATTCATGATACTTCCAAAATTTGGACAGTTTCATCAAGCTGCAACTGCGGAAATTTGGGCCGTTCCATCAATGCTTGCGGCTACAGCTGCGGAAATTTGGGCAGTTCCATCAATGCTTGAGGTTACAAGTGCGGAAATTTGGGCAGTTCATCAATGCTTGCGGCTTCAACTGCGGAAATTTTGGCAGTCTCACCAATTTTTGATACTTCCAAAATTTGGATGGTCTCATCAAGCTGCAACTGCGGAAATTTGGGCCGTTCCATCAATGCTTGAGGTTACAAGTGCGGAAATTTGGGCAGTTCATCAATGCTTGCGGCTACAACTGCGGAAATTTGGGCAGTTCCATCAATGCTTGCGGCTTCAACTGCGGAAATTTGGGCAGTTCCATCAATGCTTGAGGTTACAAGTGCGGAAATTTGGGCAGTTCATCAATGCTTGCGGCTACAACTGCAGAAATTTGGGCAGTTCCATCAATGCTTGCGGCTTCAACTGCGGAAATTTGGGCAGTTCCATCAATGCTTGCGGCTTCAACTGCGGAAATTGGGGCAGTTCCATTAATGCTTGAGGCAACAACTGCGGAAATTTTGGCGGCCTCATTAATGCTTAAACTGCAACTGCGGAAATTTGGCAGTCTCACCAATTCATGATACTTCCAAAATTTGGACAGTTTCATCAAGCTGCAACTGCGGAAATTTGGGAAGTTTTAATTGATAACTGCGACAAATACTTTACATTTGGAGATCTGCTAACTTTTCGTCTCTGGGAGTTCTGCCTCAAACAAAAAGTTATAAATGAAATATATTATTTTTTACCCCATTTTCAGATTTCTTCGCATCCCCTGCTATCTGTGCTTTCAGACTGCGGATTTCTTCATCTTTTACGACCAATAGACGATTGGCATCTCTCAGCTGGGTTTTGATCGTCTGAAGCTCTTTTTCCACATTGCTCAACCTATTGCTGAGCAGGGCGAGCACATTCGAATTATTTTCTTTCACTAAAAAAAATGTGTGACGTCATAGGAGTACATGTTGTTTACATGAGCTTAATTTTGTTCGTAGGCCATTTTCGATGTTGTTTTCTGCTATTTGAGGTCTGCTCAATAGAACGCTTTCTGCTTTTTGAGACCTTAAAAAATGATATGTTGTAAAAAAAATATTTTCTCACTTATTAGCATTTTCTGCGCTTTTTATTGGTCGCACACTATATGGGTATCTGGGCATGTCGAAAGGTTTTGTTTATTTGGTTGCTTGGTGACGAAAACACATGGTAGAGTTGTTCCTAAAATGGACTTTCCGAGAGAAAAGTTAGAAAAACGTATGCAGTATTTGGATAAAAGGTGCTATCCGGAGAGTCAGGAATACGCGCCGAAATGGAAGAAGAAGCCCGCAGTACGCGTCGTCCCGCCGTTCTCGATACAGTCACGCCAGAAGAATACGGTCGTCATGCCATTTCCCAAATCGAAGCCCCAAAAACCGTATCCTGTCGGTCAATCCTGCTTTAGGATGTACTATCAAAGAGGAGACTTTCCGATCGCCATGGAATTCGACCAGTTGGGATACAAAATAGCATGGAGGGTAAATATCAAATTAAAATATAGATAAGCGCCACTGGCGGACATTGAACTAAATTAGCTAGTCTTTAATGGTTTTTTTGTGCGTCATAGCGCTAATAGCGGATATTTACATGAACTAAATTAGCTAGTCAGAAACGAAGCTACCGAATGTCGGCGTTTTTTGGCCAAATAACCGGTACAAAGGGCGTCTCATGGCCAATTAATCGGTTTAAAGGGTGTCTTGTAGCTAACAACCCGGTTCAAAGGGTGTCTTTTAGCTAAGAAACTGGTTCAAAGGGCGTCTTTTTGCTAAAAAACCGGTTGAAAGGGCGTCTTTTTGCTAAAAAACCGGTTGAAAGCGCGTCTTTTTGCTAAGAAACCGGTTGAAAGGGCGTCTTTTTGCTAAGAAACCGGTTGAAAGGGCGTCTTTTGCTAAGAAACCTGTGGAAAGGGTGTCTATTTGCTAAGAAACCGGTTGAAAGGGCGTCTTTTTGCTAAGAAACCGGTTGAAAGGGCGTCTTTTTGCTAAGAAACCGGTTGAAAGGGCGTCTTTTTGATAAGAAACCGGTTGAAAGGGCGTCTTTTTGCTAAGAAACCGGTTGAAAGGGCGTCTTTTTGCTAAGAAACCGGTTGAAAGGGCGTCTTTTTGCTAAGAAATCGGTTGAAAGGGCGTCTTTTTGCTAAGAAACCGGTTGAAAGGGCGTCTTTTGCTAAGAAACCGGTTGTATGGGTGTCTTTTGGCCAAATAACCGGTTATATGGGTGTCTTTTGGCCAAATATCGGTTATATGGGTGTCTTTTGGCCAAATAACCGGTTATAAGGGTGTCTTTTTGCCAATAAACAGGTTTTTTTTTGCGAAATAAGCGCCAATGGCGGATATTTACATGAACTAACAAATGAACCTTTATAGGCCGCCATTTCTGAATTGGACTACCACTATTTTCTTCCGATGTTTTTCGAAGGATTGACCGAAACGGAGCATCCTTACAAATTTTTCGCCCAGCACGGAATCCACGATATGCTCGCGCACGCTCCTCATAAGGTCCTACCAGTCATCCCGCAGATTATACTCCCAATCAAAAGTAAAATCAAAATTTTTGTGTTTTTATTTAAATTTTTTTTAGACGCTTTGAGCACTAGGAACGAAATTGTGATAGCGACGACGTTGAAAGTCCTTCAAGATCTCGCCTCCTGTTCGGACGAAATCGGCCACGCGCTCGTCCCTTACTACAGGCAAATCCTTCCACCCTTAACTACTTAAAAGAAAACGAAAGTAAATTTTAGAACTCAAAATATTATTTTATCAAATAATTAACCAATAATAGAGGAAGAAATGACAATCACAAACTAGTGATAGAGGGAATAGCTCACCTGAAGAGGCTTTTTAAGCCGAAACGCGTCGTGAGATACCCGTTATCACACTCATTTCTTATTGGTTAATATTTTGATAACAAAATCAACCCCCTTGCGGAATACACACGCACTAAAAAAATTCTTTTATTTTGAACTTTCAGGAAAATACGATTTCGTCGGTGACGACATCGATTATGGCCAGCAAAAGCGGGAAAACGTCCAGGATTTAATTCAGGAAACGTTGGAAACTTTAGAAAAACATGGCGGACGTGATGCTTTCATCAATATAAAATATATGATCCCAACCTACGAATCTTGCATACGAAATTAATCCTTAAAATAGAATATTTTGTTTAGATTTTTGTTAAATTTTGTTGTTTTTCTTGTTAAAATAAATTTTTCTTTATGTCCTTTTGTGTTGTAGAGAAGAAAAATAATTTTTTTTTTGTATTTCAGGCATTTGGAGATTGTAGCACCCCTGGTGGATACTTACATGAACTAAATCGAAAAATCGATACGTTTCTTTGGGGCAAAAAATTTTATATTTTAGGGTAGAAGGTTTAAAAGAATTGAAGAGCTTCCAACGAAAACTTCCTTAAAGAGAAGTAACAATAAAGGAGGGGGAAGTATAAAAGAGGGGAAGAACAACGGAGGGGGAAGTATATGGGAGGGGAAGTATAAATCGGTTGTAAGAGAGTCTTTTTTGCTAATAAACCGGTGGAAAGGGCATCTTTTGCTAAGGAAAGGGCCTCTTTTTGCTAAGAAACCGGTGGAACGCCCTGAAAGGGTGAAAAAGGTTGAAGGGCGGCCGGCCGGCACCACAGACAAATTTGAGATCGGTAAAGTTCAATATTCGATTTGAACCTCTGTAAAACCCTTCCCCAAAAACCCTACTTCAAGGGTATCACAATAACTTCTTTACGGAAGTTAATAAATTTCTTGTATTTCAGGCATTTGTAAGCAGATTGTAGCGCCTCTATCGGATATTTACATGAACTAAAAATTGGACAAAAATTTCATATTTTAGGGTTAAAAAAAACTACAATTTATCAATAGATTATTTTTTTCACTTTTTTGTTCCTTTTTTTCGACTAACTAAGTACACAAAAAACAGTGAACATACAAAAAATTGGACAGGATCATATTTTTTATAATAATTAATTATTATAAACCATGCATCTCACATCAAGCTCTTATCGCACATTCATCGTATTGTCAATTTATAAAGTTTATATAGGCCATAATTATAAAAAAAACAATAATTTAAAAAAAAATCATACCCAGGATTTTATACCGCTGACTTATATTCAAGCAAATAGTAAAAAGCGAGAGAATCGGGGAAACAAAATAACAATAAAATATTAAAAAATCAACAAATTCTCCAAATGATTATGTTTTTTCTTTTTAATTTTTGGGGAGTTCGGACATTTTTATAACCTCCCCAAATAACCTAAACTAGGTTGTTTAGGTTAGGTTATTATAACCTAAACTAGGTTGTTTTTCGCGAAGATTACAAAATAATAAAATAGTGTACAAAATATTCACTAATATATTATTTTTTTATAAATATATTCTGTTGTACTGTTTATATTTAAAAACGTTTATTTACATAAAGACTAGAATAAAAAGCCATTCAAATTTGTTTATATACAGGGTAACTAATTGTTTAAACAATAGCTTTGTTCCAACCGCAGTTTGAAACTCCTGGAGCATGCGCAGAAGGACTTAGATGTCAAATCTGACGTCGCTCATATTGCTTGTCTGTCAAATCTGACGTGCAAATCCTTCTGCGCTTGCTCCAGGAGTTTCAAACCAGTTTCAAACTGCGGTTGGAACAAAGCTAATATGGAAGTTTGAAAAAAAAAAAAAAAAATAGCGAGCCTTTGACAGCTTTAAAATTTAAAAAAAAATTTTTACCCCCCAACTACTCTAAAAAGTTTGGCTCGGAAATTATTTGATACCATATAATTAGCAAAAAGCCTGGCCTTTTAAAATTTTTTTTATATATATATATATAAATGAAATCATAATACTGACATACAGGATCACAACCATTGTAAATTAAAATTTTCTTTTTAAATAAGCTTTTTTTGAGAAAAATTTTATATAATTTTTTTCCCCCTTTAGACATAAAAAATATACAAAAAAAAAAAAAATTTATTTTGTCGACTGGTATCCTCCAGCGGTGACATCCCGTCCAGAATGGCTGAAAAAAATTTATTTTATTTATTTAATTATTTATTTACTGACCATAAAAGGTAAATAGAAGCGGCGACGAAAATGATGAAAACGCATCCGATTCCGATCATTGCGAACATCCAGATGTTAAGATGGTCGTCTTCTGAAGAAGGTTATGTTTTTAAACATGAGGTTATTTTTAGGTTTATTTACTTGGATAGTAGACTCTGGCTTGGACTTCGTTAGGTTCGGAAGGGCAGGCGGTTTGTTGGAGGACGACGGCGCCATCTTCGCATGTACAGCGGCCATCTTGCCATTGGCAGGTGGGCTTTGGTTTCTTTTTTCCACTGCAGCCACCTTAAAACGAAATAAAATTATAGGGAAAAATAAAAGAGGTTACCGATGACATGAAGGCCGTCTGATCGCTGGCATATGATCTGCCCGTTGGAATCGACAGTCCAGTCGAAAGTAAAGCAAGGTCCAAGGTCGCACGGTCGAGTCTCCCAAAGAGCTTCAGGGCACGGTTCCGCTCCTGCAGACTGAGCAGGTCGGATGACCGCACGTGATCTAGTCTGGTAACCGGAAGTGTCTTTGGTACAATCCGCATGGCAGTGTGACCAATCGCTCCAGTTTGAAAGTTGGCAGTCGCTATCGCATGGGCTATGGCAGAGTTCCCAAACCGACGGCTTTCGCACGCCTGAGCAATGCCAGGATTCAACGGTGACATTATCATTTCCTCTAACGCACGTTATATTCCTCGTTTTAACCCCATGTCCACAAGCAGCACCCTAAAAAAAAGAAAAATTCATTTTCCTTTCTCCACCACATATTCTCATTACTTTATATCTTACATGAAGCTGACATGAAGTCCAGGCGCTCGGTTGCCAATTGTAGCATGGAGTCGCTGGGCAAGGTTTCCACTGAGTCTGAGCAGGACATGGCCGCCCGGTCGAACTAGGGTTGGTAGTAATGACTGCATGTCTAGACATGCCTGTCTGTCCGCAGTGGCATTTCGAGGAGTTCCAGTCGCTCCATTCAGATATTTCGCAGTCGATCGGACATTCCGTGTAGCACCATTTGTCCGCAGAAACTGGTTTCGACATGCCCGAACACCAGCTAAAAATTAACGGTTGATTAGACACTGAATATATCCTAAAAACTTCCATTTTTTCTTCTCGCTATTCTGCTTTCTCAGCATCGACAATTTGGGTAAGCATCACTGTTTATCTAATATACCCTGTAGAGCATGGCATCACTATTTCTCATAAACAGTAATACCAACTATGTTTAAGTAAGCCTTCTAACTGAGGAAAGCGAAAAATTATCATCGCTTACATCGACGACTGTATCTTCAAAGCCTCTAGAGTATGTTGGCATCACTGTTTCTCATAAAAAATCACTTGTAAAACAGTGATGCCAACTAAGTTTAATGCAGCCTTCTTCCTGAGAAAAGCGAGAAATTATCATCGCTTTCCTTGACGACTATACCCGAGAAGCCTCTTGAGTATGTTGGCATCACTGTTTCTCATAACAAATCACTTGTAAAAAAGTGATGCCAACTAAGTATAATAGAGCCTGAGAAAAGCGCGAAATTATCATCGTTTTCTTCGACCACGATGGCGACCAGATTCGCAAAGCCTTTCGAGTATGTTGGCATCACTGCTTATCATAATCAATTTCTTGAAAAAATGGTGATATCAACATGTGTAAAATTGAATTCCCTTTCGAAGAAAATTAAAATTACTAAATTGATTACGACTGTATCGTCAAAGCCTCTTGAGTATGTTGGCATCACTGTTTCTAATAAAAAAATCTCATGTAAAACAGTGATGCCAAGAAAGTTTTATACAGCCTTCTTCCTGAGAAAAGCGAGAAATTATCATCACTTTCCTAGGCGACTGTATCCAAGAAGCCTCTTGAGTATGTTGGCATCACTGTTTCTAATAAAAAAATCTCATGTAAAACAGTGATGCCAAGTAAGTTTTATACAGCCTTCTTCCTGAGAAAAGCGAGAAATTATCATCACTTTCCTCGGCGACTGTATCCAAGAAGCCTCTTGAGTATGTTGGCATCACTGTTTCTAATAAAAAAATCTCTTGTAAAACAGTGATGCCAAGTAAGTTTTATACAGCCTTCTTCCTGAGAAAAGCGAGAAATTATCATCACTTTCCTCGGCGACTGTATCGTCAAAGCCTCTTGAGTATGTTGGCATCACTGTTTCTAATAAAAAAATCTCTTGTAAAACAGTGATGCCAAGTAAGTTTTATACAGCCTTCTTCCTGAGAAAAGCGAGAAATTATCATCACTTTCCTCGGCGACTGTATCCAAGAAGCCTCTTGAGTATGTTGGCATCACTGTTTCTCATAAACAGTGATAGCAACTATTTCTAAGTAAGCTTTCTTCCCGAGAAAAGCAAGAAATTATCATCGCTTTCTTCGACGACTGTATCGTCAAAGCCTCTTGACTCAAGAGTATTGAGTATGTTGGCATCACTGTTTCTCATCACAAATCACTAGTGAAACAGTGATGCCAACTAAGTTTAATACAGCCTTCTTCCTGAGAAAAGCAAGAAATTGTCATCGCATTCCTTGACGACTGTATCCGAGAATCCTCTAGAGTATGTTGGCATCACTGTTTCTCATAACAAATTACCTGTAAACCAGTGATGCCAACTAAGTTTAATACAGCCTGAGAAAAGCAAGAAATTATCATCGCTTCCTTCGACCTCCATGGCGACCAGATTCGCAAAGCCTGCCGAGCATATTGGCATCACTGCTTATCATAATCAATTTCTTGAAAAAATGGTGATATCAACATCTGTAAAATTGAATTCCCTTTCGAAGAAAATTAAAATTACTAAATTGATTACGACTGTATCTTCAAAGCCTCTTGAGTATGTTGGTATCACTGTTTCTAATAAAAAATCTCTTGTAAAAGAGTGATGCCAAGTAAGTTTTATACAGCCTTCTTCCTGAGAAAAGCGAGAAATTATCATCACTTTCCTCGGCGACTGTATCCAAGAAGCCTCTTGAGTATGTCGGCATCACTGTTTCTAATAAAAAAATCCCTTGTAAAACAGTGATGCCAAGTAAGTTTTATACAGCCTTCTTCCTGAGAAAAGCGAGAAATTATCATCACTTTCCTCGGCGACTGTATCGTCAAAGCCTCTTGAGTATGTTGGCATCACTGTTTCTAATAAAAAAATCTCTTGTAAAACAGTGATGCCAAGTAAGTTTTATACAGCCTTCTTCCTGAGAAAAGCGAGAAATTATCATCACTTTCCTCGGCGACTGTATCCAAGAAGCCTCTTGAGTATGTTGGCATCACTGTTTCTCATAAACAGTGATAGCAACTATTTCTAAGTAAGCTTTCTTCCCGAGAAAAGCAAGAAATTATCATCGCTTTCTTCGACGACTGTATCGTCAAAGCCTCTTGACTCAAGAGTATTGAGTATGTTGGCATCACTGTTTCTCATCACAAATCACTAGTGAAACAGTGATGCCAACTAAGTTTAATACAGCCTTCTTCCTGAGAAAAGCAAGAAATTGTCATCGCATTCCTTGACGACTGTATCCGAGAATCCTCTAGAGTATGTTGGCATCACTGTTTCTCATAACAAATTACCTGTAAACCAGTGATGCCAACTAAGTTTAATACAGCCTGAGAAAAGCAAGAAATTATCATCGCTTCCTTCGACCTCCATGGCGACCAGATTCGCAAAGCCTGCCGAGCATATTGGCATCACTGCTTATCATAATCAATTTCTTGAAAAAATGGTGATATCAACATCTGTAAAATTGAATTCCCTTTCGAAGAAAATTAAAATTACTAAATTGATTACGACTGTATCTTCAAAGCCTCTTGAGTATGTTGGTATCACTGTTTCTAATAAAAAAATCTCTTGTAAAAGAGTGATGCCAAGTAAGTTTTATACAGCCTTCTTCCTGAGAAAAGCGAGAAATTATCATCACTTTCCTCGGCGACTGTATCCAAGAAGCCTCTTGAGTATGTTGGCATCACTGTTTCTCATAAACAGTGATAGCAACTATTTCTAAGTAAGCTTTCTTCCTGAGAAAAGCAAGAAATTATCATCGCTCTCTTCGACGACTGTATTGTCAAAGCCTCTTGACTCAAGAGTATTGAGTATGTTGGCATCACTGTTTCTCATCACAAATCACTAGTGAAACAGTGATGCCAACTAAGTTTAATACAGCCTTCTTCCTGAGAAAAACAAGAAATTGTCATCGCATTCCTTGGCGACTGTATCCGAGAATCCTCTAGAGTATATTGGCATCACTGTTTCTCATAACAAATTACCTGTAAACCAGTGATGCCAACTAAGTTTAATACAGCCTGAGAAAAGCAAGAAATTATCATCGCTTCCTTCGACCTCCATGGCGACCAGATTCGCAAAGCCTGCCGAGCATACTGGCATCACTGCTTATCATAATCAATTTCTTGAAAAACAGTGATATCAACATCTGTAAAATTGAATTTTCGAAGAAAAGCGAGAAACTATCTTTGACCTCCAGATTTGCGAAGCCTTTCGAGTATGTTGGCATCACTGCTTTTTATACAGTCAAGGTTGAAAAAAGAAAAAATTATACTTACAACTTATATTTACAAAAGAAAAATACAAAAAATTTATAATTTATTAAACGCCACGTTTTAAGGTGGCCCCTTTTCCAGAGAAAGGCGAGAAATTATCTTTGTCTTCTTCGACTTCCTTAACAACCGGTTTGACGTTCCGGTTAAAAACGATCGTTCCGATTTGCCAATCGTAATCGGGGATTCCTCGCTGGACGATTTTTTTAACCGGTTGGTTTTCTTCGACGTTTTTCTTCTGTTTGCCGTCCAGGCGGTAACCTTCGCCGCTAAATTTCGTGAAAGCTTCGTCGATTATCGGTTCTTCTTCCATCGGGTCGTCTTTGACCCTGGGTGGTTCTTTATAGCCCAAAGGTGTCGCAAATTCGACATTCATATCGCATTCGATTATCGTCACTGCATCCCCAGGTTGTGTCTCCAAAACAGAAAGCTCATAATCTTTCTGATTATATTTTATATTTATGATATCGCCAGTTGTCAAACATGCGAAATTTCGTAGGCAATTCTCCAAAACAGCTTTCGGATTTGTGATATCGAGAAAATCTGGACTTTGCGGCTGAAAACGGCTGAAAGTTGCTACAGGAAGCGACACACTTTCAACCTGAATCATCTCCCCTTCATCAAGCATCAAATTATGCATCATCCAATGTGGCAAATAGACTTTTTCCTCATCTGCCACAAATTCCAGCACTCCACAATGGGTTATTCGATTTAATTTACGATTTGAAAGTTTAAAAAGCATCGGGTAGCTCACATTAAGGCGAGTTAAATGTTCCAGAGCAGAAGGCGGCATTATTATCTTACCCCCACGTTCGACATCTTCTCTTTCGTTCCCCGGAAGCATAGAAACAGAATAACACGAATAATGCGTATTAAAAGGCCTCGACAGGGCCGGAAACATACTAAATCCGAACATTTTCACACAGAAAATAATGACAAATACAAACTGAGAACAGAAAAACGCGAAGGTTTCAACCTTAGATGCGCAGACTTATCGATTTTAGACACTAGCGCTTTGTGGTCGATAAAAAAACTAAATTAAGAGGGATTATTTCGCATAAAGTCTTTGTTGTCTGCCAACATTTATGAGTTATTAAAAGAATTTTTGTTGATTAATGAAATGATCGGATTTGAGAAGCAGTGATGTCAACATTGGTTAGAAATATGTTCAAAATGGTGTTTTTAAGAGTTAGCAGTGGTGCCAACTAGATAAAAAGGGATGATATCGTGTTTTCTCGAGAATAAAGTGTCTTTTTCGCAGTGATGTCAATATTTGTTAGAAATATGTTTAAAATGGTGTTTTTAAGAGTTAGCCGTGATGCCAACTAGATAAAGAGGAATGGTTCGTGTTTTCTCGAGAATAAAGTGTCTTTTTCTCAGTGATGCCAACATTTGTTAGAAATATGTCATAAATGGTGTTTTTAAGAGCTAGCAGTGGTGCCTACTAGATAAAAGTAATGGTTTCGTGTTATCTAGAAATAAAGTGTCTTTTTCTCAGTGGTGCCAACATTTGTTTTGTTATAAAATGGTGTTTTTAATAGTTAGCAGTGGTGCCAACTAGAAAGGAATGGTTTCGTGTTTTCTCGAGAATAAAGTGTCTTTTTCGCAGTGATGCCAATATTTGTTAGAAATATGTTTAAAATGGTGTTTTTAAGCGTTAGCAGTGATGCCAACTAGATAAAAAGGGATGATTTCGTGTTTTCTCGAGAGTAAAGTGTCTTTTTCGCAGTGATGCCAACGTTTGTTAGAAATATGTTTAAAATGGTGTTTTTAAGAGTTAGCCGTGATGCCAACTAGGTAAAGAGGAATGGTTCGTGTTTTCTCGAGAATAAAGTGTCTTTTTCTCAGTGATGCCAACATTTGTTAGAAATATGTTATAAAATGGTGTTTTAAGAGATAGCAGTGGTGCCAACTAGATAAAAGGGACGATTTCGTGTTTTCTCGAGAATAAAGTGTCTTTTTCTCAGTGATGCCAACATTTGTTAGAAATATGTCATAAATGGTGTTTTTAAGAGCTAGCAGTGGTGCCAACTAGATAAAAGTAATGGTTTCGTGTTATCTAGAAATAAAGTGTCTTTTTCTCAGTGGTGCCAACATTTTTTATGTTATAAAATGGTGTTTTTAATAGTTAGCAGTGGTGCCAACTAGACACAAAGGAATGGTTTCGTGTTTTCTATACAATAAAGTGTCTCTTTCGCAGTGATGCCAACATTTGTTAGAAATATGTTATAAAATGGTGTTTTTAAGAGCTAGCAGAGATGCCAACTAGTTTAAGACTGATGATTTCGAATTTTCTGAAGTCTTTTTTGCTGTGATGCCAACATTTCCGAGTAAACAGTGATGCTAACTAGATTAAACATTTAATTCGGTTCATCAGGTTCGTAAAACAGTGATGCCAACACAAAAGATAATAGCTGTTCATCACCTTCGTCAACCAGTGATGGCAACACAAAATTGTAGAAAATCGTAAAGCTTACCTGTCGGAAACCGGCCTTCCGTCGCTTCTTAAGCAGTAGATGGTCCTCATCGAAACTCCTTCTCCGCACGGACTTCCGCCCAGAGGGAGACACGACGAATAATTGGTCATCGCCCATTTATATGTGAAGCAAGTGACGTTCAGTTGGCAAGCCTGCGTTTCGATGGAACGTGGACAATCGGCGCCGTCGTTTCCAGCAGAACGGAGAAGTGAGCGGGTCCTTTGCTGTTGGCTATTTCCAGAGCAGTCTTTTGGGCAAAGCGACCATTCGGACCATGGAGACAAAACGCAATCGCCGGCGCATGCGACATGACATGGGTTCATATATGATGGCTGCGACGCCCAATCGCATAATCCTATGTCCACCTCAAGGTTCGATCTGCTGTCAACACACCTGACTTGTCTATACTGATCCCCAGTTCCGCATCCCATCGGTTTATCCGATGGTAGTAAATTACATTCGCTCCAGCCACCAGCCGTCCATTGATAAACATCACAAGGGGTATTACATACTTTTGTTTCGACGACATTTCCGCATGGTCGTCCACCGTAGGAGTCTTTTCTTAAAATCTAAAAAAAAATTTAAGTTGGTAATGCCGAGAGAGCACTAACTTACATTTCGGCTTCGATTTTGCATCCGGGTCCACACTGGAGGCTACATTCACCCCAGGGTGACCACTCGCTCAAAATGCAGTCGATGGGACATTCAATAAAACATGGTTCTTCTTCCAATCCGTTGCTTCCTCCGCATAAACTCGGGTCGACCATTTGATGGTTTTTATTGTCGAAGCATCCCATAGATCGGTACCTAGTACCAGTACCGCATGGTTCGCTATCGTTGGTAAGACATGTCGACCAGTTGGACAATGGTAGACTGTAGTAGACCATACAGGGGCAGTCGGTTGTCTCAATAAGCTTGATTTCTTGGCATGTTTTGTGCTGGGAAGAGAACCCGATGAGTTCGCGGCGTCTTGTCTTTTGTCCGCTGCATGGCTGCTTGCAGGCGCTCCACTGGCCCCATTCTGTCAGCTGGCATGGAGTGTGGCAGTCGGCATGGCATCTTTCTACGCTGATCGGTATCGCTTCTTCTGTCGCTAAACAGTGGCGGAGTTCGACCCGTTTTTCAGTACCTGATATTACACACCAGAGGTCTCTGGTGCGCAGTCCGTGACCGCATATGACGCCTTCTGCTAGCTGGCAATCGGACCAGTTGCCGACAGCCCAGTTATATTTTGGGCATGGTGAACTTCTGATTTCACAATGACGGGTTTCCTCGAGTGGCCCGCAGTTCTCCCCGCCTAGGACGACCCTGTATCTCTTCTGCTTCGACGTCGCACCTCTGGAGCCATCTATTACATTTTTCGTCAGTTACGCAAAGATACAAAATATATGACTTACTAGGATAACATATGTGGGAATTACATTCGGACCAATCAGACCAAGGGGTCACCTGGCATTCTTTAGGGCATTCCACAGTACAGCTTTTGAGCTGAATGGGTTTCTTCATTGTCAAACATTTATCGTCGGCCACCCTTTCTTGGTTTTCCGCGCACCAAATTTCTCTCTCCTGAAACCCTTCAGAATCGCAGGTGGCATTACATTCCTGCCAGGGAAGCGTCATCCAGCTGTACCCATGGCATCCGTGCGTATTACAACCTTCGATTTGCATAAATTCATCTGGGTCAGGGCACGAATGTCCCTCTGAAACATCATTGTACTTTGGTCTTTATTTTAAAATAGTTACCGTGGCCTGGAGGGGCGATAATTGTGCGGTTTCGAGATTTCAACGCCATGCTTGTCGATGTAGAGCAGGGCTGTGAGCAGGGTGTCCACGAGGACCAGGCGGAAACTACGCAGTCGTATGGGCATGGTAGAAGACATGGTTCTTCGGCTTCAGGCATCAACTCAACACAGAAACTATCTGGGACAGGCTCCTGAAAAGGTGAACATTAGTAACTAGCGCTCCATAATATAGTCAATGACTGAATCTGTGAGGTAACTGCACAGGCGCAGAAAGATGGAGGGTTTATGGGGATCTTCTCGTAGACATCGATGTATATACTACACCTGGATGGCTCGTCGAGTTCGGAAATTGATGCGAGTGGGAGGGGTCTCTGACTACATCGCAGCGCATACAGCGAAGATATTTACTCAAGCGTTGGCATTATGAACTAGTTGCTAGGCAACTATCCCACTCCCGCGTTTTGTTAGTCACTTAAACGTCATTTTAGTAGTTTGATAATTGGACACAAGCGATGTAATTTCCTTACTTCGCATGCGCGGTTTGCATGCAACACTTTTGATCCAGAGAATGGGCCCGACGAGCTATCAGGTTTAGTATATACGACGGTGGTAGACTAGTACTTACCCCACTATGGGTGACGCATTTGACGCTTCGAGTTCTTCTTCCAGAACCACATTTCGACTGCTGAGAATTGAGGTAGCAACTCGACCAAGGGCCTGTTTGCCAAATATAACATCGTGGTCGATCGCAAGGCTGTACTTCTTCCAAACTGGGACATCCAAGGCCCAAATCGCTGGGGGCGATCATGACCGTCCTGGTCCGCTTCCTTTCTCCTTTTCTGGGAGGTGATCTAGGCTGCTCAGTGTTCGTTTTGCAAATGTCCGGGTGTGGTTTACATGGCCCCCATGATTCCCATTGGCTCACTTCGCAATCACGAGGGCAAGCGACTTCGCATCTTTGGACGGTCTCAATGGAGCGGAGGTTGCGACAAAATTTTGGATGAATCGGTTCACCACCTTCGGCCTTCACGCACGTAACGTTTCTTGTCTGGAGGCCACCACCGCAGACCGCTTTGCCATTCACGCCGGGCATCGTGCATGAACTCCAGTGGGAGGTGACCCAATGATATTTCAAAGAGCACAACGGTAAGTTGGCCGTTGTCGACTTGGTTTCCGACAAATGAGGACAACCTTGTCCCTGCCCTTCATGAAGACGTAGAACTTCTCTTTTTCTTTCGGTTATTTCTGCCCATTCCACGCCATTGGCGTCCACACATCCTTCCTGAATGATAGTCCAGTTTGACCATTCGCTGACTGCGCAGTCTTGAGATATTATGCACGCTCTTTCCCTCATGGGGAGACCGATTTCGCTTCTCTCGTTGAGACATTCTCTGAAAAAAGATGGTTAGATAAGAAGAGAAAAAAAAAGGTTGGTACTTTGGGTCTAATGGCATTCCGGCGGAGTTGAGGCAGGTGACGGTTCTTCTCTGTGTGCCAACCTGTGGCCAATGTTTGTAGTAGTTGTCGGCCTGTCCGCGGCTTTCGCCGTCCCAGAGTGCGCCACCGTGGACGACGCATTCGCCCCATTTTTCGACCCGTAGTCGCGTCCCGGCGGAACTTCTGTCGCATTCAGCGTCTTCCGTCTCGCACGATTTCCATTCGCTGAGCTGCGGACAAGGCTGCGCACCGTAGTGCGGTGCGACGACGACGCTTCTGGTACGATGACGCGTCGAATCGCAACATGGCGTCCACTCGCTCCATTCCGTCAAAACGCATTCTTGACGCGTCGGCAAAACGCACACCCGCTCCGAATCCGGCCTTTTACCCACAATCAAACAATTGTCGTCATCGATAACCATCAATTTCTGAAAAACACATTAACCCCCATTTTCAAAGACATACAAACTAACCTGTAAACTACGATCAGTCAATATACACGTCACATTTCTCGTCATTATACCACTGTCTGTATCATCATCATCATTTGTCAAACACGGCCCCCATTCTCCCATCCTCCATTCTAAATGGTCTAAAAACAAACATTAAGCAAAACGTTGGATAAATCAGGTAACCTCTGTGATGACGACAAGCGGCGAAGCATGGCTTCGTCCTGGCAGGCTGGTCGTCCGGCTTGCAGTAATACGCTATCGCTATTTCATTCAGTTTGACATCGGCGCACCAAACGTTTCGTTCGCGGATTCCTTCGCCGCATCCGTTCGACGCGTAGCAAGAGCCCCATTCGCCTTTTAACAAAATAAGTTTTTGCAGCGAAAAAAAAGGGAAAATTACCTGATTTCCAGACATATTTGCTTTCTGTGAGCGTCCTCGCTGAGAGCCATGGGATCGAGGCGGCGAGGACGATTGCCCCGACCAAAATCCCGGCCATTTTATGTCGTCTTAAACACCTTTTTTCAGCGCCATCCTGTAAGCCAAAAAATCATTTTTAATAAGAGTTTCTTAAAATCATAGTTAACCAGTGACGTCATTTTATAACCTTAATTTAACCTCATGTAATAACTCACGCTTCTCCCCTAGCCAAAAATTCATTACAAAGAGTTCCACCAACTTAAAATCATAGTTAACCAGTGACGTCATTTTATAACCTCAATTTAACCTCATGTAATAACTCACGCTTCTCCCCTAGCCAAAAATTCATTTTTAAAAAGAATTCCACCAACTTAAAATCATAGTTAACCAGTGACGTCATTTTATAACCTCAATTTAACCTCATGTAATAACTCACGCTTCTCCCCTAGCCAAAAATTCATTTTCAAACAGAATTCCACCAACTTAAAATCATAGTTAACCAGTGACGTCATTTTATAACCTTAATTTAACCTCATGTAATAACTCACGCTTTTCCCCTAGCCAAAAATTCATTAAAAAGAATTCCACCAACTTAAAATCATAGTTAACCAGTGACGTCGTTTTATAACCTCAATTTAACCTCATGTAATAACTCATGCTTCTCCCCTAGCCAAAAATTCATTTTCAAAAAGAATTCCACCAACTTAAAATCATAGTTAACCAGTGACGTCATTTTATAACCTTAATTTAACCTCATGTAATAACTCACGCTTCTCCCCTAGCCAAAAATTCATTTTCAAAAAGAATTCCACCAACTTAAATTCATAGTTAACCAGTGACGTCATTTTATAACCTGAATTTTACCTCATGTAGTAACACACGCTTCTCCCCTAGCCAAAAATTCATTTTAAAAAGAATTCCACCAACTAAAATCATAGTTAACCAGTGACGTCATTTTATAACCTGAATTTTACATCATGTAGTAACACACGCTTCTCCCCTAGCCAAAAATTCATTTTCAAAAAGCATTCCACCAACTTAAAGTCATAGTTAACCAGTGACGTCATTTTATAACCTTAATTTAACCTCATGTAATAACTCACGCTTCTCCCCTAGCCAAAAATTCATTAAAAAGAGTTCCACCAACTTAAAATCATAGTTAACCAGTGACGTCATTTTATAACCTTAATTTAACCTCATGTAATAACTCACGCTTTTCCCCTAGCCTCTCAAATCCACTTAACCGAAGAAGTTTGGCCAATTATAGAAGGCCCTTTTCCCCCACCCTTTTTAGTCTTCGATTGTTTATTAACAAACTCCCATTTAACCCTGAGGCTTCCCTTTTATTATCCTCTGACCTCAAGAACTTCATAGTTTGAGAAAATCAATTATAAACTTTGCTTTTTTTTTCCTGGAAAATTGTAAATTTTCTGTGTTTGTAATTACCTGAAAGGCTTCTGTTGAATTCATCGGGTGAGTTGCAAAACCGCCCGGGTTGATTCGATTATTAAACTACCCTCCCACCCCGTTAAAACCCCTTCGGAAACCTCGATCCATTACAAATAAGGCGGAACTGGTAAATCAATTTTCTAAAAACAGAGTTTCCCTTTTTTTCCCATCCCTTTCCGTTCTCTATTTTTTCAAACTTCGACCCTTCAGGGAGGAAGAGGGGAGTTTTACGCTTCTTTTTTAAATTTTTAACTTCGTAGGTCTGTGGTCTTTTACTCTAGCTAGTGAAAAAATCTGCTAGGGGCGTAGTAGTAGGTTGGCAGCATTGCATTCATGACTGTGAAAATTTTATCACGTTATGTTGGGAGCATTGCGTGACGGTGGCTTGCGAGGAGGGTATGTATAGGTTATGCCACTTCTGATATCGGTTATCAGTTATAAGTAATTATTCGGTAATTAATGGCAGCTACTTGGAACGACTGTGACGTCACATTTAACGTTTCTAAAAGAGCTGCTCCTATCCTAATAACATACATTTTTTAAAAAGGGTTCTACTTTTTGATGTTATTTTATCGTCCAAAATAAGTAAGTTAAGTATTTAATAACAAGTGTTTAACCACAACAAACGAATCATTTGTTCATCATTTGTTCATCACCTGGCGGAGTTTTCTATGAACTAAAAAGTTTATCAACAGAATAAAAGATGCTAATCCCTCACGACACTCCGGCAATGCAAAATGGTCGACGATTTTTAGTTCATCAAAAAATCCGCATATGTCGCCCCTCCCCCTGGGTGATTTTTTCAAAAAACGTTCAATTTCCCGTGTAGAAAAGCGAATGAAAAGACAAGCGGGGCCCCCAAACCATCCATCCCTAACTTAACGGATGCTAATCCCTCACGACACTCCGGCAATGCAAAATGGTCGACGTTTTTTAGTTCATCAAAAAATCCGCATATGTCGCCCTGGTTGATTTTTTAAAAATACGTTCGATTTCCCGTGTAGAAAAGCGAATGAAAAAGACAAGCGGGGCGATGTCATTGAAAATTGAGAATTCAATTAAGTTTAAGAGGCTCTCGAATGAAATTGCGGTGCCCTTGTCGGAATTAATCTGTTTCTAGAATTTCTCCTTCGCCGTTTCCCTAAATTAGACGCCTTCAAAAGCAATTAATAAGCATTCAAAAATTTAGGGACTTAAAATATGACGTCATAAAATTGTAGAGGGCGCCCTAGTTCCTCTTATTTTAAGGAGTGGTGGGGGAAAGGAGCAGCTCTTTTAGTAACTTAAAATGTGACGTCACAGTCGTTCCAAGTAGCAGCCATTAATTAAACAAATGATTCGTTTGTTGTGGTTTTATGAAAAAAACAAATCATTTTTATTTTATACCCTCCTTTAATCCGATTTTAAATGTCCTGAAAAGGTAAAACCCTTGTCATCCTCCAAAATCTTCGATTAAAAAAAAATAATTGCGTTTTTTTTACTTTTATGGGAGGGCCAAAGGTTAATTTGAGCGCCGGTAATGTTTCTCGGAAGTAGGTGGAGGGGGGAGGCTGAAATTGAGAAGACTTTACTTGAAATGGCCACTAAGGAACAGAAGCTCTGTTATTAAGGGGAGTTGTGCCAACTTGTTTGTCCTATCGAGCATGTCAGGACGTTATTTTCTATAAGGGGAAACCCCCTTTTTTTACTGCCGAACAAATGAAACGGAGGAAAAAAACCCAATGACGTCACAATCGTTCCAAAGTAGCTGCTAATAATTAAAAGCGTTTTAAAATAAAATAGCATCAGAAAGTAGAACCCTCATTGAAAAAATGTCTGTTATTTAAGCTAGGAGCAGCTCTTTTAATGTGAATCTTTAAATGTGACGTCACAGTCGTTCCAAGTGGCTGCCATTTGTTTATATTGAAAAATTGAACTTTTTGGTTCATGGAAAAGTCCGCCAGGGCAGACATTAAAAGCGCAATACCTAATTGTCGGCTTAGCATCCGTTATTTTATTCCTTTGAAAAATTGTACTTTTAAGTTCATCTAAAACTTCGCTAGGGGCGACATTCAAGGTGCAATACCTAACTGTCTTGATGGCTTAGCATCCGTTCTTTTATTTTTTGAAAAAATTGAACTTTTTAGTTCATGTAAAACTCCGCCAGGGGCGACATTCAAAGTGCAATACCTAACTGTCGTGCTGGCTTAGCATCCGTCCTTTAATTCCTTTGAAAAATTGAACTTTTTAGTTCATGTAAAACTCCGCCAGGAGCGACATTCAATGCAATACCTAACTGTCGTGATGGCTTAGCATGCGTTCTTTAATTCCTTTGAAAAATTGAACTTTAAGTTCATGTAAAACCCCGCCAGGGGCGACACGAAGTCTAATCTTTCCATAAAAGCTTTCAGTTGAAAATGATCGTAGAGGAGAAAAATAGAAGAAAAAATCTTGAATTATAAATCTGAAGCACGTCCAGCTATAAAAACCCAAACACGTAGTCTGTAATCCCCAGACCGTTATCACCGTTTTAGTATTTTCTCAAATTGAAAGAGGAAAAAAAAATGTAGAAAAATTCCTGGGAGACATTAAACGGATGAATGATTACCCGACGTAAGCAGAGTTTCAGGAGGTTCTGCGGTTGATTTACAGTTTAGGGATCATCAAGAGAGGGAGATGAAAAAAAGGGCGGGTAATGAATGGTTGATGACGTAGATGACATACGGGCGTTGATGAATCGTCGCCTTGAGAGTAATCAGAGCCCTTGAAGCCTACTCTGATCGCACTTTGATTATGTAAAAAAATCAAGGAAAAAGTTTTAAAAAAAATTTTAGTATTCAGAAAAGGATTTCCCTGAGGAAATCTAAAGTTTAAGAGTTTGTTGGCACCCTTGTCCTACCCATTAGCCACGTGTTTGGTGTTTCTTATCAAGGGAGAAGATAACAACGGGACGACAATTAAACCGAGGGAGCAAAACAGAAGGTCCAAAGGGTGTTTTAGTGGAGGGAGGATTGCATAAATCTTGTATCAACGGCCCCGCCCTTTCTCCCCAGAAAAAAATTTTCAAGATACATGTTGACAAGTCTTTATGTAAATTACTTTTTTTTCTTTCTCCCCGCGAAGATTTATTGGCGTAGTATGTCTTCTAGAGTTTTAAAAGGAGAAAACGGGGCTAAATTAGTCAAATGAAGACTAAAAGCCCTCGAGAAACACGTACTTCTTGTTCCATTTAATTTACAAGAAGTTAAGAAATGGACGATTTTTTTAGTTCACTAAGAAATCCGCTAGGGGAGCCCCTAGATCGGCAGAGTGCCCCTGGACATTTTGGACCAATCAAAAGGTTGCGAACGATAGTGGTCCATTTTTAATTAGTTCATTAAAAAATCCGCATACGTCGTGCTTTCGTGACAAAATATCCCTCCTTGCGAGCCACCCTGACGAATGCAATCCTGCCAATCACGCAATTTCGTGATAAGCTTTCCCTTCTTGCCAGCCACCGCCACGAAAGCAATCCTGCCAGTCATGAAATTTCGTGATCAAATTTCCCTCCTTGCGAGCCACCCTGACGAATGCAATCCTGCCAGTATGCAATTTTGTGATAAACTTTCCCTACTTGCAAGCCACCCTCACGAATGAAATGCTGCCAAAATAATGAATAAATTTCCTTCCTCGCAAGCCACCGCCACGAATGCAATGCTGCAAACGTTTCGTAAACAATTTCCCACCTGGCAAGCCGGCACGAATGTAATGCTGCCATTTTGTGATCAAATTTCGCCACCGTCATGAATGCCAACCTTTCGTGACAAAATTTCCCTCCCTGAAGTCACTGTCAATGCTTCCACGCCTATCACTTTTACGGGAACTTTTTATTATATTTAAAACATTGTGTATTTGTTAAACTATTGGCTCTTGATATCCTTGACAAGGGAACCTTTTGATCTTACATGATGCGGTCTTTCTAAGCTAATGCCTCAAGATCAAAGCTAAGACACATCGGGAATTCTTTCTTTTCTTTCTCCCCCATCCCTTTAGAAGACGTCAAAGCATTATCGATTAGGAAAATGAGAACATTATAAAGGCCTGGATGGAATCCGAAATTGGGTAAACACGTCTCTCGGGCTTGATTCCAGGATTTACACATAGGACGCAACGCGAATACAATGAGGACGACATTAACATCATTCCCAGTGGATTGCGTCATACACCAATCAATACTAGAGTCTACATCTAAAAAAAACCTTGAAAATGGAAATGCACCAGTGGCAGTCATAAGTTGCCAAAAAATTGGTTAAAAAATGGTCTTCTATCAGGGTATTGATAGTAACAAATTGCACGTGTGTCGACACGTGTTCTTCCATTTTTCTTTCCAATTTTTATTGAGATTTATCAAAGGCTGTATGAGGGGATATTGCCCTAACGTCGGAATTTGATTGATTCACATTTTCAACGTCAAAAATTAAAATTTGAGATAAAATTTTCATTTCAAAAGTCTTCCCCACAGACAGCTCAAAAGAGAATGACGTGGCGTTATTATTTATAAGAAACGTGTCAGGAGTGGGGGGTAAATGGGGAGGGGGTAGACAGACAAAAAGGCGGAAATAAATGGTCCCGTTTTATCTCACGCCCGTTCATTTTCAACCCTCAAGGGCGAAAAAAAATGATCTTAAAAATCATCAATTTTTTAAGGGCGAAAAACAAACTCCCAAATATCAGGTTGGCAGCATTGAATTCGTCCGAGATGTCCGGGGGCACTTTGCCGTTCTTAAAAATACTTAGGGGCTCCCCTAGCAAATATCAGGTTGGCAGCATTGCATTCGCAGGCAAGGAGGGATATTTTGTCGCGAAAGCACGTCGTATGCGGATTTTTCAATGAACTAATTAAAAGCTGACCATTATCGTTCGCAACCTTTTAATTCGTCCGAGACGTCCGGGGACACTTTAATTTAATTTTTTTATTGCAATGCTTACAGTTTTGCCGTTCTTAAAAATACTTAGGGGCTCCCTTAGCAAATATCATGTTGGCAGCATTGCATTCGCAGGCTTGCAACGAGAGATATTTTGTCACAAAAGCACGACGTATGCGGATTTTTTAATGAACTAATTAAAAACTGACCATTATCGTTCGCAACCTTCAATTCGTCCGAGATGTCCAGGGGCACTTTGCCGATCTTAGAAATACTTAGGGGTTCGCCTAGCAAATATCAGGTTGGCAGCATTGCATTTGCAGGCTTGTAACGAGAGATATTTTGTCACGAAAGCACGACGTATGCGGATTTTTTAATGAACTAATTAAAAACCATATCGTTCGCAACCTTTTAATTCGTACGAAATGTCCAGGGGCACTTTGCAGTTCTAGGGGCTCCCCTAGCGTATTTCTTAGTGAACTAAATTTCTATTTAACTTCTTGTAAATTACATATTGATAATACTGGGGTATTATTGAAGGATACCTCGCAATGGCATAAGGTTGGCACCATTGACTTTGGTACCTTCCGTTCCTTTTAGGGGACTCTGGATCAAATCTGGATAGCACTGAAACTTTTATGACTTGTGAAGTTGGTAGCACTGCGTGACTTGGGCCTTCAGAGAACTACTAACTACCCAACTTTAAATGATCTCTTGAGTTTCATTACTCGACCTTCTAAATCAACTCTATCATATTACTGCTGCCACCAGCGCGGCGGGTTTTCTAAATAGGACAAAAGTTCTAATCCTCAGAATTAAAACCCGTGACGTATGAGGTGCCGGAGGGGGGAGTTTTCTCCACCCCTAATATCTCAGGCGTCTCGACCCTTTTAGGATTTACGGCGGCAATTTGATCTCGCTATGAATTTATGAGGAGAGGAGACGGAAGTGGCGGACAAAGTCCACGCTAAAACCTTAATAACCTCCCCCTTTGGTTATAATAAGCCCAAGGGAACAATTTAATGACGTCATTTATTGATTTCTAGATTTCTGATGTTCTGCCGAAAAAAGGGATGATAAAACTTCATGTTAATAGGCTTTTAACTATCCAAAACTTGGGATTTCCGTGGGGGCGGTAAAATGTTTTATCGCGTGTAAAACTCTCAAAGTTAAAGGGGCGGAGAAAAAGGGAAGTTTTATCAGTTAACGAGACTCCTGAAAAGATGTCGGTAGATGATGCCAAAAGATAATCAGCTTGATGCAATAGAATTAACCTGGTGTCTCCGGGGAACAGTAAGCGGCCTGGGAGCTTCGCCCTCCGCTAATTATTAATCCAGGGTTAGTCCGGCGGTTACGTCACGGGTCGATCACCTTTTCGTGACGATTCCAATCTTTTTGCGTGCTCAAAATTACCTGATTACACGTCAACCGTTTATAGATTTTTAAAAAAATTTTAGTTCAAGGAAAAGTCCCCCAGAGGACTTTTTTTAAACCAAAAATGGTCCAGCTTTCCATAGTTCCAAAAAGGGAACTTTTAGTTCATGGATATTTCCGCCAGAATCGACAATGCGATACATGCGGATTTTTTAATGAATTAATTAGTCCGACAGAGGACTTTTTTTAAACAAATTCGTCCAGCATTCCATAATTCCAAAATGGGACCTTTTAGTTCATGGATATTTCCGCCAGAGTCGACTATGCGATACATGCGGATTTTTTAATGCATTAATTAAAAACGGTCAATTTTGAAATGCCGGACTGTCAGAGGGGCTCAGCAAGGCTAAACTACCTGATTACACGTCAACCGTTTATAGATTTTAAAAAAAAATTTAGTTCATGGAAAAGTCCGAAAGAGGACATTTTTTAGACAAAAAAATCGTCCTGCTTTCCATAGTTCCAAAATGGGACCTTTTAGTTCATGGATAATTCCGCCAGAGTCGACTATGCGATACATGCAGATTTTTTAATGAATTAATTAAAAACGGTCAATTTTGAAATGCCGGACTGTCAGAGGGGCTCAGAGGGGCTAAATTACCTGATTACACGTCAACCGTTTATAGATTTTTTTAAAAAAATTTAGTTCATGGAAAAGTCCGAAAGAGGACATTTTTTAGACAAAAAATCGTCCTGCTTTCCATAGTTCCAAAATGGGACCTTTTAGTTCATAGATATTCCGCCAGAGTCGACTATGCGATACATGCGGATTTTTTAATGAATTAATTAAAAATGGTCCATTTTGAAATGCCCGTCAGAGGGGCAATCTTACAAGAAAATATTACCTTCTTAAAAAAATGAGAAGAAACCTAAAAATTTTTCCAAATATCAGCCATTGAAAAGAAGGGGTGCAACGGTAGATACCATTGGATGATTTATGTTTCACAGCCCCCACTCCACCCCCTCACACCCCATTTCAGCAACCCGCTTTTTTTTTCGTTAAAAATTATTTCGTGAAAAAAAATCACTCGCTGTAGAAACTTTGTAAGTAACCTAGTTTCGGGCAACTTTTTAGAAAAAGGCGTACTTTGTGTAATACGGTTATCGCTGGTAATCTCATAAAGAACTTTTCAAATAATTTTTTTTTCTTACATTTTTATATAAAAAAATAAAAAATTACCTAATTTTCTCTATTTTAGTCCAGGCTCTGAAACAGAAAAGAAAAAACATTTTTAAAATCAATTCTATAAAAAAAAAGTTTGGGGATTCTGATCACGTACGATGTGATTAAAGGGATTGAAAATGGGCAGTGGGAAAAGGTTTTAAAGAAGGCGCCTTCCCTAATTTTTATATATATTGTTTTCATCGAAATTCCTCAAGCGGAGTTTTCCATGAACTAAAATTTTGAAATGGAGGGGAAGATACTTAGCCCGCACGACAGTTCGGTATTGCAGAATGGTTCATTGTTAATTAGTTATAAAACGTCGATGGCGTCTCCTCTAGCGGAGTTTTCCATGAACTAAAAGGTTTAATTTATTTAAGAGAACAAAAAAAAAGATGGTGTACCTACATTTTTTTCTTCTTTTATTTTCCTGTTTATAAAAAACTCCACGACCTTCTGTCTAAAAGCGGAGGTGAATAATGACGTAGGATGGGGGGGGGGTGAAATGTCGGAATCGTATCTGGCTTATAAGAATATTTACGAAATTCCCCAAGCGGAGTTTTCCATGAACTAAAATGTTGGAATGGAGGTGAAGATACTAAGCTCGCACGACAGTTCGGTATTGCAGAATGGTTGATTTTAATCAGTTAATTAAAAACGTCGTTGGCGTCTCCTCTAGCGGACTTTTCCATGAACTAAAAGCTTTAATTTATTTAAGAGAGCAAAAATAAAGATGGTGTACATTTTTCTTTTTTTTTTTCCTGTTTATAAAAAACTCCTGTCTAAAAGCGGGGGTGAATAATGACGTAGTGACGTATGATGGGGGGGGGGGGGTGAAAGGTCGGAAACGTGTCTGGCTTATAAGAATATAAAGAAAACGTGTTGACACGGGAAAAATTTTTTGTATACTAATTTTATAGACTATATAAAAAAACAGCTGGGTGTGATAAATTCGACATAGGAGCTCTTGTTTAAAAAATTACTTTATTGTAATTTTTTTTTAACAAAAGGGGGGGGGGGGGAAATGAAATTCTTCCGCTTCTTTGAGCTTTTGTGAACGGCGCCTTTGGAAGCTTTCCAAGATCAAAAGAGGTTGAAAAAAGAAATTCTTATTTTTTTTAAAGATTAAAATATTGTTTCATAATTTTTCCGTTAAAAGCAGATCTGATTGGCAATCAAGGCTTCTTGTAATCGCCCTTTGTAATCAATCCTCATTAATTCCCTATTGAGACATCAAAAGCAATAATTTACGAAAATCAATAGAGGGTGAAACCTTCGGTTAATACGGTTTAAACCGAACAAACAAGAAAAATTATAAACAATAAGTATCCGGTTAGTAAACGGTTGATTAACTAAAAATAACCGGTTATTGAAGAAGTGCGCAATTTTTCTTTTTCCCTTTAAAAAAAAACCCAGTTTAAGACGTTCCCATAATTATAGGAAGTTACGGTAGTTCATGGAGAAATCCGCATGTGTCGTAATGTCGCCCCTAGCGGAGTTTTCCATGAAATAAAAGTTAAAAAAAATCCATTTTTATCTGTTTTCTTAGAATAAAATTTTATAAACTGACGGAAAAAAGTGAATTTAAACCGAAAGTGGATGAACAAATCGTTTATTGGGTGAAATTTCTTGGTAATAAGAACTTTTAAAATTTCTAAACTTTTTTTTTTACAACTTTATCATACTTTTTAATGATGATTGATGATTTTAATTTTAACCGGTTGATTAATGGAAAATAACCGGTTATTGAAGAAGTGCGCAATTTTCTATTTCCCTTTAAAAAACCCAGTTTAAGATGTTCCCTTAATTATAAGAAGTTACGGATCATAGTTCATGGAGAAATCCGCATGTGTCGTATAGTCGCCCCTAGCGTAATTTTCAATGAACTTAAAGTAAAAAAATCCATTTTTAACCGTTTTCTTTGAATAAAATTTTATAAACTGACGGAAAAAAGTGAATTTAAACCGAAAGTGGATGAACAAATCGTTTATTGGGTGAAATTTCTTGGTAATAAGAACTTTTAAGAATTTCTAAACTTTTTTTCTTTTACAACTTTATCATTACTTTTTAATAATTCAAGTTTTCTCGTTTAAGAAATGAAAACTCAATTTTTTCCCCTCTTCGTGGGGAGTTTAAAAATATTGAAACTTCTAAGCTTTTCCACCCAAGGGAGGTAAAATGAACTAAAAAAACAGTCTAGCCAACATAAAATAAAAGAAGCGATATTTAATGGTTGATATCAAGGAAGGTTATAAAAGACCCTTTTCTCCTTTTAGTCTTTGATTTATGAATGGGAGCCCTTTTTTAAATAAAAGTCCCTTTTGTTTTCCCGCTTTAGGAGGAAGAAAAGAGGGGTAAATTAAGCTCCTTTTAAATTTTTTAAACCATTTAGTTTTTCTTTAATTTAGACAATAACATCTTAACGAGTTTTGCTAATCGTTTGTTAGTTTGTAATTAAGGCCCTAAGGGTCAGGTACTACCCTAAAACCACCTAATTAAAGAACATTAAGGGCTCCCTTGGAAACCCCCAACTACGGTTATACTCGATCCAAAAAAGACACTTCGTTTATTTACTATAACCGGACAGCAGAAGTGGGATAAACGATATCACAGTTGGGTTATTCGATATCAGATGTGGGATAAATGATATCAGAATTGGGATTACCGAGATCAGAAGCGGGATATCGATTTTTGGCGATATCAGAAGCAGGATAACCATTATCAAGAGTGTGATAACTGATAACTGATAACCGATATCTGAAGTGGGATAACCGATATCAGAAGTGGGATAACCGATATCAGAAGTGGGATAACCGATATCAGAAGTGGGATAACCGATATCAGAAGTGGAATGACCGATATCACAAGTGGGATAGCCATTATCAAGAGTATTATAACCGATATCATGGTTGGTTTGTCCGATATCAGAAGTGGGATAATGTTAAGCCCTCTGGTGATGTTTGCGATATCAGAAGTGGGATAAAAGATGTCAGAAGTGGGATAATCTATATCAGAAGTGGGGATAATCGATATCGGAATTGGGATAACCGAGATCAGAAGCGGGATATCATTGGTCCCTCTCATAGTGTGGCGATATCAGAAGCTTGATAACCGTTATCAAGAGTGTGATAACTGATAACCGATATCAGTAGTGGGACAACCAATATCAGACCACATAAATGGGATAACCGATATCGGAAGTGGGATAACGTTACACTCTCCGGTGATTTCCGCGATATCAAAAGTGGGATAGCCGTTATCAAGAGTGTGATAACCGATATCATGGTTGGGTTATCCGATATCAGAAGTGGGATAACAGATATCAGAATTGGGATAATGTTAAGCCCTTTAGTGATGTTTGCTATATCAGAAGTGGGATAAAAGATATCAAAAGTGGGAACCTCCAAATTTTTGACGAAAAATGCGTTTTTTCGCTAAGCCGTCGATTCTACGAAAAAAAGTAATAAATTAAAAATTGTTGGAAATTAAAAGATCTTTTATTTTATACTTAGTTGTTCTCTCCGTAGGACGTCTAGTTTTCGAGTTATTCATCAAAAACCTCAAAAAATCCTTTTTTTTTTTTTAACTTTTAAACCAAAAAGACGTTTTAACTTATTCAAAAAATTTAGAGATTAAAAAAAAGGGTGAAAAGGCTCGTTTTAAATGCCCTCTTGTCCTCGAAGAGACTATAGCTTCTTGATTGAAGGCCCTTTTCTAATTGTTTCCAAATGAAGTACTCCCTTTTTACCATCATTTACCGCCCTCTATTGTCCAAAAAGTTTTTCTCTCTCTTTTTTTTTTATTCATTTTATTATTAAACAAAAGCGATATATCCACTTCTGCGAAGAGCCACTCGAATAATTCAATATTCCGGGTATAAATGTCCTTTTCAAAATGTGAAGGGTACTTTAAAAAGGTTATAAAATGCGAAAACAAAAATTTTGTTTGTTCAATGCCTTATAGATCACTCGGGAGAGGGCAAACAAAGGGAAAACGCCACTTAGGAAAACGATGTTTACAGGAAGGATAGTTAACCGGATTAAACTTCCACGAATTAATTAAATCCGTGATTAACTTTTAAAAAGTTAACATCGGTTATAGTCGATTCGGTTATTGTGAATTTCCATTTACCCAGTTATTGGTTGTATCTTTTGATATCGGTTATGAATGAATGAATGAATGAAAAATTACCTTTATTTACATTTAAATATACAAGATTTACAATTTGCTTGGTAAAAATCAGCATGGTTTTTTTTAACCGTCTGCTGGAGTTCGGTAAATTTTAACTTAAAACGTTCCTTTTTATAATTATGAATAAACTTATTATTATTATTAAATTTGCTTATTTATATATAATTTATATACACACAAAATTTTCTTTTTCTCTCTTTCTCTCTTTACTTATTTATTACAATTTATTGAACAAATCAACATAGTCATTCCTGTAGCTAAAGGCTCTCGTTGCAAAATTCACTAGGTCTTGGCAATTTAATGAGTTTAATTTCAAAATCAATTCGGATCTTTTTAACTTCGGGGACCCCAAATAGCTCCTCCTGAACTCGGAGAGAATGGAGCACTCGGCTAGAAAGTGAAACATGTCTTCCCTGTCCCCTGAATTACATAGCGGGCATTTTTCCTCCTCACTCGTTCTGTAAGGACAGCTGTTGAGGAACAACGCCTCACACCTCAGTCTGGCAAACCAACATGCCAAGAAGGGGGACTCTACTTTAGGAGTTTGAAGGGAGAGCTCTAAGGGGGATAAGGATAAATCTAAGGCTTTGAATAGGACAAACCTATCAGAAGAAAGGGCTTGGTAAGTAAATAGGTCTCGGTACTCGCTACGGATGGCATCAGCTAGGGAAGGGTAATACGATATCCAGGATTCGGTATTATCGAGAGAGAAGTTGAAGTTTACCTGAAGATCGAAGGCGAGTTTATTCAGCGAGGCGAACCAAGATAGATTTTTTTTCATAATTTCAAGGGCAGTAATTTTGGCCAGACGCTGATCTGACAAAGTAAGGATTCGGCTGACATAAGATAAATGTAGTTTTAGGGTGAAAAGGAAGAGTGGGTCGGCTAAGGTTTCCATGTATAACATGTAGTTAGGGGTAAATGACGGGAGACGAAAAATTTTTCTTAGAAAGAATCGATGAAAAATTTCAATAATCTCGAACCTCTCAACCCCCCAAGCTTGGCAAGCATAACAGAGCATTGAACGACATACTGATAAAAAAAGCTTATACTTACAGCCCGGGGTGATGAGAGGGTTAGACAGAAGGCTAGGCCAGACCGTGTTGACTGCATACTTTGAAGCCTGTATTTTCTTTTTTAAGTGGGGAACCATAGACAACATGGGCGTTAGGGTTACTCCAAGATACTTGTAGTGGTTTACTATCTCAACAGTATTGCCCCTATAAAACCATTTCTCATTTTTTGCATACCTGCCGCCTCGCCGAAAAATCATTATTTTGGATTTATTTAAATTAACACTGAGATTCCAATGCGTACAATAGCGCTCTAAAATATCGATATTTTTTTGAAGGGCTACCGCGGAATCTGTAAGAATTACTATGTCGTCAGCGTACATTAGGACTTTTATTCTCACTCCCCCGCAAAAAACACCATAATCCAAAATGCTTGGAAGGAGATATCGGTTATACAGCTTCCAATATCGGTTAATCCAATTCTGGTTTAGGTTATCTTCCGATATCGGTTATCCAACTTGTGATATCGGTTATCATACCCTTGATATCGGTTATCCCACGTCTGATATCGCAGAATCCATCCTAGGCCTGAGAATATCCCAAATTCGATATAGGTTATCCTTCTGATTTTGATTATCCATCTTATGATATCGGTGATCCCACTTCTGATATCGGTTACCCCACTTCTGATAGAGATTATTCCACTTCTGATATCGCGAAATCCCTCAAAGGCCTAAGATTATCACAATTTTGATATCGGTTATCCCACTTCTGATATCGGTTATCCCTCGACTGATATCTTTTATCCCACTTCTGATATCGGTTATCCCACTTCTGATATCGGTTATTCCTCTACTGATATCTTTTATCCCACTTCTTATATAGATTATTTCACTTTTTATATTGCAAAATCCCTCAAAGGCGTAAGATTATCACAATTTTGATATCGGTTATCCCACTTCTGATATCGGTTATCCCTCTACTGATATAGGTTATCCCACTTCTGATATCTTTTATCATTCTTCTGATATCGTTTATTCCACTTCTGATATCGGTTAGCCCTCTACTGATTAGAATATCCCACTTCTGATATCTTTTATCCCACTTCTGATATCTTTTATCCCACTTCTGATATCGGTTAGCCCACTTGAAAACGTCCTACGGAGAGAAAAACTAAGTATAAAATCTTTAAATTTTAAAACTTTTTGTTTCGATTAACCTTTTCTGAAGAATCACTGATTTAGCGTGAAAACGCATTTTAGTCCAAAAAATTTAGGATTTGAGGTTTTTGATGAATAACTCCGAAACTAGACGTTTTATGGAGTTGACAACTAAAAACAAAATTAAAGATATTTAAATTTTCTACAATTTATGTGTTATTATATTTTACCGTAGAATCGACCGTTTGGCGTTGGTGAAGCAAAAATTGACAAAAATCAAAGTTTCGTGAAATAATTTTCCGAGTTTCTGAGAGAGTAGGGAAAAAGATTTCATCAGTTTTAGGGGTGAAGTTGTGAACTCCCCCTCCCCCTCCCCCCTATTTTGCAACAGAGGGACAAGTTTTGGGCGTAAATCAAGGGGAAAGCGCGTTTTCCGGCCCCTCCGAGATAATTTAAGTTTAGATGAACAATTCAAAGTCAATCGTCCTAAACTTTACAATCTAATAATTATTTTCTTTTTGAAACTTTTGAAAATTAATTAAAGTTTTGCGAAAAATAACATTTTTTTAATATTAGTTCATGGAAAACTCCGCCAGGGGCGACATTACGACACATGCGGATTTCTCCATGAACTACCGTAACTTCCTATAATTAAGGGAACATCTTAAACTGGGTTTAATTATGGTTTTTATTAGATAGTCTTAATTAAAACGGGGAATTCACGATTTTCATTAACAAATGTAAGTGGTTTTAGACTATCTATTCTAAGGCGGGAAAGCTCTTTAAAATCCCTTTAATGGCGGAGGGTTCTTCGGCAATTATAATATTTAAGATTTGATGAAAGTTTAATGTCTTCAAATGGCGCACTTCTTCAATAACCGGTTAAAGTTTAGCGAAATAACATTTTTTTTAATATTAGTTCATGGAAAACTCCGCCAGGGGCGACATTACGACACATGCGGATTTCTCCATGAACTACCGTAACTAAACCGGTTATTAAAACATTTGATACCAAAAAAAATCATTTTGTATTATTTTGATAAAGTTCTGTTTCATAAGGTTCGGAAAGCCTTCACTGGCGTTCGAATTTTCGTCGGATTTCCTGTTTCTGAAATACCATTCGTTGATCTCCCGTGACGTCATCAACTGCGTATTGAAGTATTGAAGATTGATAAAATTGGGGTCGGGCTTCTGCAACCGTACGGCCTCCAGGCATTTGAGAAAAGCGGCGATGATCTTTTCCTGGATGTAAACGTTTATTTTGTTGGTGTTGAAGCGATAGTAGAAATTGGCGTAGCGCAAATCGAGCCCTCTGACGACAGTGACATGATAGAACTCTTTGGCGAGCGTCATTATTATTTTGTTGAGGACTAGCAGTTCGCTCACGTAGTTCTTCGAGCTGAAGTTTTCTCCAGGAACTGGGAGTGTGCTGACTAAAAGGTTCGTGTGTGCCGTGCGGGACATCAAGGCATAAAAAGTGTTCCCAAAATGTACCCTAGCTCGTATACTAGTGATCAAATTGTTGCTCCCAGCGATGACTAGGACGAAATCCTTTTTGGTGAAGTGTGCGCAGTATTTGTCGAATCCGCGTATGGCGTTTTCTAACGTCGCTCCTGGTTTGATGACTGTTTTGACGACTAGATTTAATATGTCGCCCAGTCTAGATTTGAAGCCTTTTCCGTATTCGTCGGCGAATACCAAAAGGCTGTTTTGCTTGTCTTTTTTATCATCGTTGGATTCGCAGGTGGAGAAGTTGGTGAGGTCACAGCATGAGTAGGAGACGTCTTCAGATTTGTCTTTTTGATCACCGCATCCTTTTTTCTCGCTGAGGTGCCAGTACGCGTAGATTTCTTGCTTGTCGTCAGAATTGTACTGCTGCTGGAAGTTTTTGGTCGGCGGGAAAGCGAACTGGAGTAAACTGTTGAGTTTGGCAAGCGCTTCATCGCGAGTTTTTATCTGATCTAGAAGCTCCCGGTTGTTTGCAGTCATCTCCTCAATCTTCTCCTGATACTTAAGATTTTCATTCATCAGCTCTTCAGCTACCAACTGCTTCCCGTTGCTCTTGGAACTCCTCGCTGTTTCCAGCTCCTTTTTCAGTACCTCCTTCTCCTCCCTCAGCTGCAAAACCTGCCCGTAAAAAGTGCTACTTTTATCAAAAAGATACTCGAAAGAACTCAGTAGCTCTACAGCATCAGAAGACGGCATGTAGGATATGAACTCCCTAATCTTCGTACATATCGTCGCCAAATGTGACGTCAGAGAATCGTCACCCAATGAACACTGCTGTATTTTTTCAAGTATCACTGATGAATCTTCGGCCATCACTAAATTAAAAATATTTTTTATAAAACTTATAATTTTGGCTAAACATCAAAGTTTTAGGGTATCATATGTAAATAATTTATTAATTCTGACCGATAGGACGGAAATACGTTGCATACTGCAGCAGCTTTTAAGCCTGCAGAGATCTCTGACACGTGGAAAAAGGGACATTTTTTTAAGCCAATTTTGCAACACCTGATTTGAAACCGTAAAAATCGCCAAAGACTCCCTAAAAAAGTCCCCCTAGATTTAGCTTCGTTCCAACCGCAGTTTGAAACTGGTTTGAAACTCCTGGAGCATGCGCAGAAGGGTTTGTCCGTCTGAAGTCATCTGCCGTCAAATTAGAAGGGAAATCCTTCAGCACATGCGCCAGAAGTTTCAAACAGCGGGTGGAACAAAGCTATTATGTCAGATCTTTGTTTACAAGCTGTTCTTCTCTCAAAGGGCGGGAAATCCCCCCCCCCTGGGGGGGGAAGTCCTTAAAATAAGACATTAAAGGGCTAGAACAGCCTTTATCTCTTAGAAAACAAGACGAGAAGGGCTGGAATCGTCCTTATCTCTTAGAAAACAGGACGAGAAGGGCAGGAATCGTCCTTATCTCTTAGAAAACAGGACGAGAAGGGCTGGAATCGTCCTATCTCTTACAAAATAGGACATTTAAGGGCTAAAATAGCCTTTATCTCCTAGAAAACAGGACGAGAAGGGCTGGAATCGCCCTTAACTCTTAGAAAACAGGACGAGAAGGGCAGGAATCGTCCTTATCTCTTAGAAAACAGGACGAGAAGGGCTGGAATCGTCCTATCTCTTACAAAATAGGACATTTAAGGGCTAATATAGCCGTTATCTCTTAGAAAACAGGACGAGAAGGGCTGGAATCGCCCTTAACTCTTAGAAAACAGGACGAGAAGGGCAGGAATCGTCCTTATCTCTTAGAAAACAGGACGAGAAGGGCTGAGATCGTCCTATCTCTTAGAAAACAGGACGAGAAGGGCTAAAATAGCCTTTATCTCTTAGAAAACAGGACGAGAAGGGCTAAAATAGCCTTTATCTCTTAGAAAACAGGACGAGAAGGGCTGGAATCGCCCTTAACTCTTAGAAAACAGGACGAGAAGGGCTGGAATCGTCCTTATCTCTTAGAAAACAGGACGAGAAGGGCTGAGATCGTCCTATCTCTTAGAAAACAGGACGAGAAGGGCTGGAATCGTCCTACCTCTTTGAGAATAGGACATTTAAGGGCTAGAATAGCCTTTATCTCTTAGAAAACAGGACGAGAAGGGCTGATAGTCCTTATCTTATCTATAAAGACATTAGCTTCGTTCCAACCGCAGTTTGAAACTGGTTTGAAACTCCTGGGGCATGCGCAGAAGGGTTTGTCCGTCAAATCAGAAGTCATCTGCCGTAAAATTAGACGTGCAAATCCTTCTGCACATGCTCCAGAAGTATCAAACTGCGGTTGGTACAAAGCTATGATGTCAGATCTTTGTTTACAAGCTGTTCTTCCCTCAAGGGCGGGAAATTCGGGGGGGGGAGAGAAAAACGACGGAAAAATGAGGGAAAAAGAATTTTTCGTAATTCGCTCGGCGGTGTTTATCGAAACACTGTGAAGGGGGGGGGGGGGGGTGTCTGTGGAAAAAACAGTGGTTGGAAGGGCGAGTAGAGGTGGGAAGGGTGAGTAGAGGGGGGAAGGTATGGAGGGGGAAGCCGGATAAAAAAAGCCCTTTAGGCTACGGGGATGTAGCTTTAATAAATCATACAATATTCCACCTGAAAGCTAATGCACAAAGTTACCGACACTTTTTATTATTATTTCACCCCCCCCCCTCCTGGCGCCCTTATTTGCCAACAGGAAAGCGGGAAAAAAAATGAAGAAAAATAACTTCGCAGTTTTATCCACCGATTACCTAAAAAAAAACTCAATTTTCAAGTTATATGTATATGCTGGAGTTGATGTAAAGATTTTTCCGGTGGGTTCGTCGAGGCGTTATGATTCTGGATGAGCTCCCTGTATCTCATGGTAGGCAATCAAAGTCTTCCCAGCCCTCAGACATATCAAAGGGACCCCTCGCTTTCCAGACGAGAAAGCCGAGATGTAAAAAAAAGCGCCCTTTGTAGTATATCGAGCACTATTTTAACCTAAAGTCTCTCATTTTGACGTAACTAAACAGGCGACACCGTCACTTTGTCCTTGACGCTCCAATTGTGACGTCACTAGATGCTCAAGGTCACTGACTGATGTCCATTGATATCGATTTGCAATGTCTCCAATTGTGACGTCGCTAATTCAAGGTCATTGATCGAGATCGAACTTTATTCGTGACGTCATCAATTCAAGGTCACATTGCTCACTGCATCATTGACAAATCGGTCATTGACCGATGTCCTTGCTGTACATTGAGATCGATTTGCAATGTCTCCAGTTGTGACGTCACTAATTCAAGGTCATTGACCAAGACCCAAAACTTGTCAGACCATTATACACTTTGATCCGCTTTTTCTCCAATTGTGACGTCGCAAATACTTCGAGTTCTTTGACCGAGATCTCAATTCCCATATAAATTGAGACCTTTGAGCGATCGCTCTTCGCTTTTTCTCCAGTTGTGACGTCACCAAGGTCACTGATCGAGGTCCCCGCTGTACGTCGAGATCAAACATTATTCGTGACGTCATCAATGGTTCAGCTTATTGCATCATTGACAAAAACTGTGCATTTCACTGTCCTATTTTAACTTTCCATTAAAAGCGATAATAGGAGAGAATAAAAAGGGGAATTCTTGAGTGTAGAAGGGTAATTTCATTCTTCTCACGTGACGTCATGGCGGGGCCGAAGGGTGAGAGAGCTACCGGACAGAATTTCATTACCGGATGAAAAAGGGGTTTCGAGCGGGGTGCGAGATGAGAAAAGGAGTGGGGCTTTTAATGCCTCCCGCTCCCATCAACTCCTTCCCCTGTATCACGTCCATGGAAGTTAATAATGCAGCCTCCTCGTAATGGAGACTTGTTTGCCCAAATCACTGCGGAAAGAGGGGGGCCCCTCCGAGATTTCCCTAGTCCGACCCTTATCCTCCGTGAAATCCTCATGTAAGCTAATGCACGTCATCTTAACGTCGCCTGCGTCTGACAACCCTTTCAGTTTCAAACTTCGAATATTCACTAGCGCTTTCCCATCTTCAAAAAACAGTTATCGACCTCATTTTTAAAGGGAAATCCATCTTCCTAATGAGTTTTTCCACGAGATCCCTTTCAAAGGAGGCTTCAATTTTCTTTTCAGAAGTATTGCAAACCACTAATTACAGAAACCCTCTTTTTCGAAGGCTAACTTTTGTTTTATTTCGTCTTATTCGTGTTATCTCGGGGCTCAAAAAAAAAAAAAAAACCGTTTTAAGCTAGAACCATGGGGCTTAAATCATTCTAGAGGCTTCTATTGGTCAGTGGGAGTGGCTTAGATCATTCTAGAGCCTTCCATTGGTCGGTGGGAGAGGCGAAATCATTCTAGAGGCTTCTATTGGTCGGTGGGAGTGGCGAAATCATTCTAGAGGCTTCTATTGGTCAGTGGGAGTGGCTTAGATCATTCTAGAGCCTTTTATTGGTCGGTGGGAGTGGCGAAATCATTCTAGAGGCTTCCGTTGGTCGGTGGGAGTGGCTTAAACTTGGCTAGAGCCGTCTATAGTTGGTGGGAGTGGCTTAGATCATTCTAGAGCCTTCCATTGGTCGGTGGGAGTGGCGAAATCATTCTAGAGGCTTCTATTGGTCAGTGGGAGTGGCTTAGATCATTCTAGAGCCTTCCATTGTTCGGTGGGAGTGGCGAAATAATTCTAGAGGCTTCCGTTGGTCGGTGGGAGTGGCTTAAACTTGGCTAGAGCCGTCTATTAGTTGGTGGGAGTGGCTTAGATCATTCTAGAGCCTTCCATTGGTCGTGGGAGTGGCGAAATAATTCTAGAGGCTTCCATTGGTCGGTGGGAGTGGCTTAAACTTGGCTAGAGCCGTCTATTAGTTGGTGGGAGTGGCTTAAATCATTCTGGAGCCTTCTATTGGTCGGTGGGAGTGGCGTAAATCTTTCAAGAGCCTTCTATTGGTCGCTGGGAGTGGCTTGAAACATTCTAGAGCCTTTTATTGGCCGCTGGGAGTGTCTTAAAACATTCTAGAGCTTTCTATTGGTCGCTGTTGGTAGCTTAAACCATTCTAGGGCCTTCCATTGGTCGCTGGGAGGGGCTTAAAACATTCTTAGAGCCTTCTATTGGTCGTTAGGAATGGCTTAATCCACTCTAGAGCCTTCTGTTGATCGGTGGGAATGGCTTTTATCATTATAGAGCCTTCTATTGGTCGCTGGAAGTGGCTTCAACTTGGCTAAAGCCTTATATTGGTCGGTGGAAGTGGGAGTGGCTTAATCCATTCTACAGCCTTCCATTAGTCGCTGGGAGTGGCTTAATCCACTCTGGAGCCTTGTATTGGTCGCTGGGGGTGGCTTTACTATTAGTCGGTGGGAGTGGTTTAGCCCATCCTAGAGCCGTCTATTGGTCGGTGGTAGTGGCGTAAATCTTTCAAGAGCCTTCTCTCGGTCGGTGGGAGTGGCTTTTATCAATCTAAAGCCTTCCATTGGTCGCTGGAAGTAGCTTCAACTTGGCTAAAGCCTCCTTAGTCGGAGGGAGTGGTTTAGCCCATCCTAGAGCCTTCTACTGGTCGGTGGGAGTATTTAAAACAAGTTTAAAGCCTTTTCCATTGAAAAATATTTGAGATTTTCCCTTTTAGAAAGCGTTTTCGGAATTTCCCGGGGGTTGGTGGGGGGGGGGGGGGGGGGGGGGTATTACAAAACGGGTAATTACGCCGGGCAATTAAAACCGTCGGAGGCTCGTAAATATATCAAAACAGAGGGTTTTAAACTTGGCCCGGGTGATTCAGGGGATCCACGACATTTTCTTCTTTTTGTCTCAAAATTTCTCTTTGTGGAGGGGGCGACCATTTTCGAAAATGAGGCAGTTTGGATTTGAGGGCTTTCCGTCTGATTTATTTAGGTTGGGGTCGGAGGGGAAAAGTGGAACACCCTGTATATAATGGGGAAAATCGATCGTCTCGGAACATTGAGGCGATTCCGACACAAATTGAATTCCATTCCTTTCCCGACCTCAAGCATAACGGAGGCCAATCCCAGGGAGACCCGTGCAGAGTATATTATTAAACAAAAAATTTCCCGCAAAAAAAAAAAAAAAAATCTGAAAACTTTTTTTTTATAGTTCTCCGCAGATTCACTCAAATTGAACGGCTTAAATGAATTATTCGTTTTCTAAATTCTGTTTGCGTTACCCGCTTTAGTTCATTAACAATTCGTAATCTGGAATTCAGGAAGGGCCATCGGCCGGCGGACCCCCCTTCATTTCACCCGGCGATTTGATCAAACTGTCGGGCGGGGCTCGATCCAAAGCTAAATCTTGTTAATCCATGACATGGCAATTACACAGGTTGTATAATTCTAATTGATTGCTTTCCTGATTATCATTTTCAAATCTGTCACACCCAGCTGTAATTATAAATGCTCAGAAGGGCGAGATTTTAGGCTGTGAATGAGGAAGAAAGAGCCTAAAAGTGGCTAAAAACATTCTAGAGCCTTCTATTGGTCGGTGGGAGGGGCTTAAAACATTCTAGAGCCTTCTATTGGTAGGTGGGAGGGGCCCAAAACATTCTAGAACCTTCTATTGGTCAGTGGGAGTTGCGTAAATCATTCTAGTGCCTTCTATTGGTCGGTGGGAGGGGCTTAAAGCATTCTAGAGCCTTCTATTGGTTGCTGGGAGTGGCCTAAGCCATTTCAGAGTCGTCCCACTGTCAGTAGGAGTTGCTTAAATAATTTTTTAGAAGGGATTTCGAAGCGCGGGAAGTCATTAAATTTTTTTTTTCTCTGAAAGCTGTAAATTTTTAAACAAAAAACAATCAAGTTGGCCATACTGCAGCTTTTGGCGGTTTTTCTTAGATAAAATGATTACTGTTTCGTCGAGTGGGGAGTAAAATGAAGTAGAAAAGTGGGAGAGACGGCTTATTTTGTTTGCCTTTCACTTTTTATCTTCCCCCTCCCATTTTTCTTTATCTTGAGGTTTTCTGCGATCAGAATCAGAGATTTTTTTTTGCCCCTTACATAATCCAAGCCTATTTTAACACTCTCAGTGCGGCGACCGTGTATACATCGTCAAGAAAGTTCCTTTCTCTGTGCGGCACGATGTATACATTGTCAGCCTTTTAAAATGCGATTTTCGATACTTAAATAGTGAATTTCGCTCAACCGTTGATTTTATTTAATTTTTAAAAGGTTTTATACCTAAAAACGGCCTAAGCTTGACGTTAGTCCTTTTTCTTCATTTCGATTTTGACTTTCAAAGTATGCGATGTATACATTGTCAGTTCATGCGCCTTTTAAAATGCGATTTTCGATACTTAAAATAGTGAATTTCGCAACCGTTGATTTTATTTAATTTTTAAAAGGTTTTTTATTAAAAACGGCCTAAGCTTGACGTTAGTCCTTTTTCTTCATTTCGATTTGACTTTCAAAGTAGACGGTTAAACCTGCTACTTCACGGAGAAGTTTTCAGTTCAAATTTGGATTATTTTTCAACTTTTCGGTTGTAAGTTTTTTTAAATAATATTTCTAAAACTATTAATTAGCTTATGAACCCAAATTTTGGCAGTTTTCGTTAATATAAAATAGTTTTTAGACCAAATGAGTCGAAAAAACCAAAAGCGTTCCTTCACTCATTCGGACCTTTTACTATCCATTTCGGGGATTTTCCGTTTTTTTTTAATTTTTTGTTCTATTAAGTTAAATCAAACACAAATTCAATATTAGGTTCACCATAATACGTTTCAATCATTATTTTTATATAATATAATAAAAAAAGAGAAGACTTCCAAACGGCCAAGAGCAGCGGCGTTCTCGGAAACTAAAAATATGACGGTAGCGGTTCGGTCTTTCACCCTAAAAACAAGTTGGTTTCTTTTTACCTTTTTCAACTTTATTAGGGCCTAAATTAATTTAGTTTTAAGTAGATTTTATTTAAAATTATTCACTCTTATTAATTATTTAGTTTTAAAAAAAAAAAAAAATTCTGAATTCCGTTTCTAACATTTTCAAGCATTCTCAATAATCTTAAAATGAACTTTCTTTCATTATCGTCGTGACTTTTTGTTTTAACGTTTTTTTTTTCCAAACGTTTTTTCTCCGGCAGGTCATTTCACCGGATTTGAGGTACCCTTTCACCTACTTACGTGATGACAGTGTTTTGACAAACAATCGTTAAAATTAACTAAAGTCTCCTTTCTAATCCCCAACGGTTTTCAACGGTTTTCGGGAATCCCATATCCCTACGAGGGGCGAATAGTTTAATTTTTTTATTTTCAGAAAATTAGTCTGAATTTTGGTATTATATGACCCAATAAAGGTCATTCTAAGGCACATAAAATAATAAACACTTATATAAATAAAATAATAATTAATTATTGGATTAGGTACCTAAACATTTCGTACCCGAGAAAATTATATACACATTAATAATAATAAATAATAAGCTAATGTCTAAAAAGCCAATGGCTAAAGTAATAGGTTGACCACTTAGAGATGTTGATCCTAGTAACAGTTCCAAAAAGGTAAGAGAAGGGGAAAAACATTGCGGGATTGCCTGCAAATCTGATCTTTTGTGAGGGACAATTAAGCTTATTTTGGCATAATTAACATGCCAAATTAATTTCATACTTCATTATTATGTTTTTGGAGGTAACTAAGTAGTTTGACGGAAAAAAATTTTGCCGCCCCAGGGTGAGATTTTCCGAAATGGCTTGCCGCATCGAGAGTGTTAAGGAAATTCAATTTTTTCATCTCATTTCCAATTTCGTTCGGATTACCTTCTTTATCTACCCCTTGAGTAAACGCCTGAAATCAATTTTTTCTCCCCCAATTGCTTTTTGTTTACATTTCAGACGCTATTTTTTAATAATTCCAAAATAAAAAGATGTCCAGATATGTTAGATAGTGAAAGGGTTTTACTGATATTCCCAGAAAGGTTTGGGACCAGGTTTAAGCCACTCGCAGCGACCAATGGAAGGCTCTAGAATGATCTAAGCCACTCCACCGACCAATGGAAGGCCCTAGAATGGATTAAGCCACTCGAACCGACCAATAGAAGGCTTTAGCCAAGTTTTAAGCAACTCGCACCGACCAATGGAAGGCTCTAGAATGATCTAAGCCACTCCCACCGACCAATGGAAGGCCCTAGAATGGATTAAGCCACTCGAACCGACCAATAGAAGGCTTTAGCCAAGTTTTAAGCAACTCGCACCGACCAATGGAAGGCTCTAGAATGATCTAAGCCACTCCCACCGACCAATGGAAGGCCCTAGAATGGATTAAGCCACTCGAAACCGACCATAGAAGGCTTTAGCCAAGTTTTAAGCACGCACCGACCAATGGAAGGCTCTAGAATGATCTAAGCCACTCCCACCGACCAATGGAATTCCTAGAATGGATTAAGCCACTCGAACCGACCAATAGAAGGCTTAGCCAAGTTTTAAGCCACTCGCACCGACCAATGGAAGGCTCTAGAATGGATTAAGCCACTCCCACCGACCAATAGAAGAGTTCTGTCAATTTAAGCCATTTTTAATAAATTCCGAACTAAAAAGATGTCCAGCTGTATTAGATAGTGATAGGGTTTTATTGATTTTCCCAGAAAGGGGACCGATAGACCAATAGAAGGCTCTAGAATTATTTAGGCCACTCCCACCGACCATAAAAGACTCTGGAACGATTTTGGCCATACCACCATTAAAAGGCTCTAGATTGGGTTTAAGCCTCTCCCAGCGACCAATGAAAGGTTCTAGAATGGTATACCTAAATAGCCTGAATTATTCTAGAGCCTTCTATTGGTCGCTTAGTGTGGCTTAAACCTTTCTAAGCCTTTTATGGTCGGTGGGGGTGGCATAAACAATCTAGTGCCTTCTATTGGCCAGTAGGAGTGGCTTAAACCGATCTAGAACCTTCATTGGTTGCTGGGAGAGGCTTAAATCATTCTAGAGCCTTCTATTGGTCAGTAGTAGTGGCTTAAACCATTCTAGAACCTTCATTGGTTGCTGGGAGTGGCTTAAATCATTCTACAGCCTTTATTGGTGGGGGGTATCATAAAACATTCTATTGCCTTCCATTATTCCTAGGAGTGGCTTCAACCGATCTAGAACCTTCTATTGGCCAGTACGAGTGGCTTAAACCATTCTAGAACCTTCATTGGTTGCTGGGAGTGGCTTAAATCATTCTAGAGCCTTCTATTGGTCAGTAGTAGTGGCTTAAACCATTCTAGAACCCTTCATTGGTCTCTGGGAGTTGCTTAAACCATTCTAGAACCTTTCATTGGTTGCTGGGAGTGGCTTAAATCATTCTAGAGCCTTTTATTGGTCGGTGGGGGTATCATAACTCTATTGCCTTCCATTATTCCTGGGAGTGGCTTCAACCGATCTAGAACCTTCTATTGGCCAGTAGGAGTGGCTTAAACCATTCTAGAGCATTCTATTGGTCTCCGGGAGTGGCCTAATCCTAGAATGTTGTTCCCTTGCCTTTGAAGACTTCCCCACAAAAGCTCTTCAACATTTAAATTTTTCCGCACCCATTGGATGACCCTTCCTTCTACCCTAGCGGAACGGAAGTTTGTAATTTATACGTAATTTATGCGTATTAAAATGAACCCTCAGAAATTATGTACATAGGTAAAGAGGGAAAGTAAATAATACATCCGGATTTCCAAAAAACATAATTCGCCCTTTTTTTATGGAAGAACGGGCTTATGCAAAATCCTGCCGTTGACGCGGAGGATTGACCGCAAAGATAACATATCCGCTTCACTGGAACCGCTGGGAGGGGGGGGAGGGGGAGGGGGAGGGGGAGGGGAGGGGAGGGAGGGGAGGGGGAGAAAAATTTAAACGTCAAACTACCCTCTCGGAGATAAACGCCCGGAGATTTGCATATATCTCTACCCGGTTTTTCACTCTAATTTATCACCGTGGAAAACCGATCTCTATTAAAAAAGGATGTTCTTCAGGAAATCCGACGTTAAAAAATGAATTTTATTTTAGAAACGGGGGTCATTTATTCTAAAATTAAACAACCGGGGAAATAAATGATTTTCACGCTGACACTCGAAAACCGCGAACTGACCGCTACACAAACTGTTTTCCACCGCAGACACTTCCAAACATGAAACGTTAACGCCTCCTAAATTATCAAAGATAAAAAATTCAATGGAGTTTTGAACCATTCGATGGTTTTTAGGAATGAAAATGTCGCTGGGAGTGGCTTAGATCATTCTAGAGCCTTCCATTGGTCGCTGGGAGTGGCTTAGATGGTTCTAGAGTCGGTCAGTGGGAGTCTCTTAGATGCTTCTAGAGCCTTATATTATTCGGAGGGAGTGGCTTAAAGTTGGCTAAAGCTATCTAATGGTCGGTGGTTGTGGCTTAATCCATTCTAGAGCCTTCTATTGGTCGCTGGGAGTGGCTTAGACTCGGCTAAAGCCTTCCATTGGTCGGTGGGTGTGGCTTAATATAATTCTAGAGCCTTCTGTTGGTCGTGAGAGTGGCTTAAGTTCGCTAAAGCCTTCTATTGGTCGGCGGGAGTGTCTTAATCCATTCTAGAGCCTTCCATTGGTCGGGGTGTGGCTTAGATAATTCTAGAGCCTTCTATTGGTTACTGGGAGTGGCTTAAGCTTGGCTAAAGCCTTCTATTGGTCGGTGGGAGTGGCTTAATCCATTCTAGAGCTTCTGGTCGCTGGGAGTGGCTTAAGCTTGGCTAAAGCCTTCTATTGGTTGCTGGGAGTGGCTTAATCCATTCTAGAGCCTTCTATTGGTTGCTGTTGGTGTTCTAGAGTCTTCTATTGGTCGATGGGAGTGTCCCAAATCATTCTAGATCCTCCATTGTTGGCTGGGAGTGGCTTTGCCAATCAAGAACAGCGACCAAAGGCCTTTTAATCAGAGTTTAGAACACTCCTACCGTCCACTAAAATTCTCTAGATGAAAGGACTGTCCGAAATCCTAAAACGCTAGTTTCCGCCTAGATTGATAGTTGTTAACTCATCCCCTGTGGAAATCGTCGGGGAATAATTTGTCCCAGAGTAACCGTATTGATCCTACATGTCCAGACCCTCTAACCCTCTACCCTCATTTTTTTTTCTTCTCCTTCCCGTCTGCGAGAAAACGGGAAAATCCTATGGGGACGTTCGGGTGTATAAATTGAAAATGATGGTAGGGGAGTGAAAGAGAAATCCCAATGAAAAACCAACATCCTCTACTTATATTCCGGAAACGGGTGGACCTTCCCCCTCCCCTTTTACCCCCTCTACCTCACCACCCACTCCTGCCAACTGACCAGCCGTCATGAACAATTCACTGTTAACAAGACATCCGTTACCCTCATAAAACGAAAAACCTTCTGGGAATATCAATAAAAACCTTTTACTATCTAACACATCTGGACTTTTTATTCGGAATTTTTTAAATAGCTTAAATTTGGCTAAAGCCTTCTATTGGTCGGTGGGAGTGGCTTAGATCATTCTAAAGCCTTCCATTGGTCGGTGGGAGTGGCTTAGATCATTCTAGAGCCATCCATTGGTCGCTGCGGTGGCTTAAACTAGGCTAAAGCCTATTGGTCGGTGGGAGTGGCTTAATTATTCTAGAGCCTTCCATTGGTCGGTGGGAGTGGCTTAGATCATTCTAGAGCCTTCCATTGGTGTGGGAGTGGCTTAGATCATTCTAAAGCCTTCCATCGGTCGCTGCCAGTGGCTTAAACCAATCTTGAATCTTGTATGGTGATGATTTCCCATTGAAGTCAGAGTCCTTGATGACCAAACGCCCAAGGAAACTTAGATTTGCTATGCGTAAGTTTTAATTAGTTTCCAGTAGATTAAGAGGTTGAAAGCTTCTATATTAATCAAGTAGATTGAACAAGGGGTAGTGATACGCCGGTGGAGGGGGAAGGAGTGGGGGGGAATCTAGAAAGTTAATTAGCCGAAGCGATTATGAGGGATCCTTTTAAATCTCCCGATACCCCGAAAACACGACCCAAACTTCTTGACAAACAAAAAAAGTTTTTTTGACCCAGTCAGTCTTTTAAAAAAGATGAAAATTGGTAGAAAATGTAAATTTATGTAAATAACATAACTCGAGTCTTTGAATATAAATTGGCAATCCTGGGGTTCCTTTCATGAGGACGTAAAAGCATGAGCTCGCTGGAATCTCTATGGTTCGACCATATGAGGCTTTAGTTCGGAAAACTCTCACCGAAGGCTTTAGAATAGATTAACTCCCAGCGACCAATAAAAGGCATTGGCTAAGTTTTAGCCACTCCCAGCGACCAATAGATGTATGTAGATCGTTTAAGCCACTCCCAGCGATCAATAGAAGGCTCTAGAATGTTTTAAGCCACTCCCCCAACCAATAGAAGACATTAGCGAAGTTTAAGCCACTCCCGCGACCAAAGGCTCTAGAGTATTTTAAGCCGCTCCCAGCGACCAATAGAAGGCTCTAGAATGGTTTAAGCCACTCCCCGACCAAAAGGCTCTAGAGTATTTTAGCCACTCCCAAGCGACTTATGAAGGCTCTAGAATGTTTTTAAGCCACTCCCAACGACCAATAGAAGGCTCTATAATGTTGTCAGCCACTCCTAGCGACCAATAGAAGGATCTAGATTGATTCTAGCCACGCCCACGACCAATAGAGGACGATTTTTTACCTTCTATCGTAAAAAGAATGGCGAAAAAATGATAAATGGCGATAGGTCATCAAGGATTATTAATTTCTACCTTGAATTAAATTCTCTAGATGATAATTAATTGCTCCATTTAACTCCTTAGGTGTGGCTCCGGGGGGGGGGGGGGGGGGGGGGGGGGGGTGGGGGGGGGGGGTAATTTATAGAGCGGGAGGGTCGAATGAGGTTCTGGGCGAAGAGGAGATAATACAAACTGGAGACGATAACTTATCCTCTACTCAACTTGGGCTTTCCAAGTATTCAACCCGTCCCCTTAACTTCATCGGGGGGCCTCCTTCCCTTCCCGACGGAGAATTTCCCTCCAAGACTTCAAAGTAAACGCTCAACTATTCCACAGAGGAGAAAGGGTAAAAAAAGCAACAACCAAAAATTCAAAATCGGTTTAGCCATTCAACTTGGCTGCTGGAGTGGCTTAAGTCATCTAGAGCCTTTCATTGGTCGCTGGGAGGGGCTTAAAAGTCTAGAGCCTTTCATTGGGCGCTGGGAGTGGCTTAAAATACTCTGACCTGGTGGGCTTAAATACTCTAGAGCCTTCATTGGGCGCTGGGAGTAGCTTAAACCTGGCCAATGCCTTCTATTGGTTGGTGGGAGTTAATCTATTCTAAAGCCTTTTATTGGTCAGTAGATTAGCTAAAACGTTCTTGAGCCTTCCGTGGCTTAAAATATTTTAGAGCCTTCTATTGGTAGCTGGAGGGGCTTAAATCATTCTAGAGCCTTTTATTGGTCATTAGGAGTGGCTCAAACGTTCTACAGCCTTCCATTGGTAGCTGGTGGTGGCTAAAAACATTCTAGAGACTTTAGAGTTTTTTAATGGCTGATTGTGTTGACCTTAATATAACAATGTTGGTTACCCACCCTCCTTGTTAAACTAGGGTCCACCACCCAATTAAATCGATCCCTACCGCTAATCGTAGCATTCAACAACTCCATCATCTCTCACACATCGGTACTTCAGGTTTGCCAACTTTGATAAAATTTGAGCAGAAACTCACACGTTTATCGAATCAGTAACACGTTAATCGAAAAGAAATAGCCTTTTGGGGGGGGGGGGGGGAGAATTCGTTGGGATAAAAACATTCTAGAGCCTTCTATTGGTCGTTGGGAGTGGCTTAAACCATTCTAGAGCCATCTATTGGTCGTTGGGAGTGGCTTAAACCATTCTAGAGCCTTCTATTGGTCGTTGGGAGCGGCTTTAATCATTCTAGAGCCTTCCATTGATCGTTGGGAGTGGCTTAAACCATTCTAGAGCCTTCTATTGGTCGTTGGGAGTGGCTTAAACCATTCAGAGCCTTCTATTGGTCGTTGGGAGTGGCTTAAACCATTCTAGCCATCTATTGGTCGTTGGGAGTGGCTTAAACCATTCTAGAGCCTTCTATTGGTCGTTGGGAGTGGCTTAAACCATTCTAGAGCCTTCTATTGGTCGTTGGGAGTGGCTTAAACCATTCTAGAGCCTTCTATTGGTCGTTGGGAGCGGCTTTAATCATTCTAGAGCCTTCCATTGATCGTTGGGAGTGGCTTAAACCATTCTAGAGCCATCTATTGTCGCTGGGAGGGGTTAAAACATTCTAGAGCCTTTCATTGGACGTTGGGGCTAGCTTAAATCATTTTAGAGCCTTCTATCTGGGAGTGGCTTAAACTTAGCAAAATCCTTTTATTATTCGGATAAAGTGAAAATTTTTTTCTTCATCCTTATAAAATAACCTGAAAACACTATTTCCCTTATTTTTCACACAATCCCTTTTGTCTGGAAGCTTCCATATTATGGTAAATAGTCCCTTGGGAGTCTAATTCCTTCTAATATGCAAACGAAGGACTTGTCCCCCCTTTTCCTCGGAGTAATAACAATGGCCTTCATAATTCGACTAAAATCATTTTCGACGGTATTAGCGCTGTCACCAACGTATTAGATTCAAATGAAAAATTCATGAACCCCCCCCCCCCTTCAGAAAAGCTCGGTTTCAGTTAAAAACATGAAAAACAAGGGAAAAAGTTTATAAAATAAACTATTTTCAAACGATTGTTTAAACATTATTCCATATTCATTCGGTCTACAAAGAGGTGATTAGAGGGCAGAGAGCCGAAAATCCACCATCATCCCTCATTCTATTGTTCATCACGTCTTTTCTATTTGAACAAAAATATCACTAATAATTTACATTCTACTCGAAATTTATGCAGAAAAATTGTGGAGACTTCTAAATTATGAGAATTAGCGTTTAAAGCAGACATTTTCAAGCCTTAAACGTTAATTATTTCGAAGTTAATTAACTCGTAGAAGCCCCCTATCAATATCTCAGGTGCTTAAACAGTTTCCCCCCTCCTCAAACTTCCGGAACGTTTATCTAATTAAGTTTAAAAGAGTTTCGCCGATAACGTAGGCAGTGGATGGATTCTGATTGGGCCCGCAATATCGGACGCCGTATTTCAACCGCACCTGTTATAATCCGGGGAAAGTCTATATGGAAATAGGTCAGAAACCGGAAATACAAACAATTCTGGATACCCATTTTACCTGACAACAAAAAAAGGGTGTATCTCGACACCCTGTATACCGATCGACTTCAAATTTTCAGTATATTCTCTTATACATCAGAGAAAATATGTGCAAAATTTCAAGTTGATTAGTCAAGTTGGCGAGCCTGTAGCTTTGAAAAACTAAAAATATGACGAAGAACTTAGTTAACACTGGTTAAAAGTAAAGTATCTCGACACCCTGTATACCGATCGACTTCAAATTTTCAGTATATACTCTTCTTACATCAGAGAAAATATGTGCAAAATTTCAAGTTGATTAGTCAAGTTGGCGAGCCTGTAGCTTTGAAAAACTAAAAATATGACGAAGAACTTAGTTAACACTGGTTAAAAGTAAAGTATCTCGACACCGTGTATACTGATCGACTTCAAATTCAGTATTTACTCTTATTACATCAGAAAAAGTATGTGCAAAATTTCAAGTTGATTAGTCAAGTTGGCGAGCCTGTAGCTCTGAAAACTAAAAACATGAAGAAGAGCATAGTCAACACTAAACCAGTTAGGCTCAATGTTAATCATCTTTAACAACAGATTAATTAGTTATTAACTACTGTTTAAATACTAGATAACAACAGGTTAAACGACAGTTAAGTACCATTAACTACGGATTAAAAAAAATTTTTTAACTTAAAAAGCGGGATATCGGCATCCTGTATATCGATCGACTTCAAGTTTTGAGGATTTAAGCTTTTTATATTTGAAAACTTTCTTGCAAAATTTCAAGTTGATTGGTCAAGTTGGCGAGCCTGTAGCTCTGAAAAACTAAAAAACCCGAAGAAGAAGAACTTAGTAAACACTGATTTAAAGTTCCGTAACTCGACACCTTGTATACCGATCGACTTCAAATTTTCAGTATTTACTTTTATTACATCAGAGAAAATGTGTGCAAATTTCAAGTTGATTAGTCAAGTTGGCGAGCCTGTAGCTCAGAAAAACTAAAAACATGAAGAAGAAAGCATAGTCAACACTAAACCAGTTAAGGCTCAATGTTAATCATCTTTAACAACAGATTAATTAGTTATTAACTACTGTTTAAATACTAGATACAACAGGTTAAACGACAGTTAAGTACCATTAACTACGGATTAAAAAAAAAAATTTTAACTTAAATAATGACCCTGCGGTAGCAGGGACTAAAAGGTAGATTTCTTTTCATGATTAAAATTAAAATGTATAAACACAAAATATAATTATGTTATAAAATGATGATAGAAAAACTTGCGCCACTGAGCCCCTAGAAAAACATCTGATAATTTTATTAATAAAATATTTAATAATTTCCCGGTATAAATTCAAATTTTTTTAAAGTTTAGCTAGTTCAATATTTTGCGCCTGGCTCGTCCAAACCTGCTTTAATTAATTTTTTACACGCCCTCGCAGAGGTCTTCAAAGTTTTTTTTTGCAAAAGGACTAGGATTTCAATAGAAAATGCCAATTTTGTCTTTTAAGCCCTAGTAAAGTAGGTGAATCGCTGGTCCGATTTCAGCCATTAACGAACTCGTCCGAGCTATTGAGATAAAAGCTCTAAGTACCGGATATCGTCACCCTCACATTAAAATTGCTCCAGGTATCGTGCTATATATATATATATATATATATATATATATATATATATAAACTTTTCAACTGAGGATGGTTTTGGGGTCCAGGAGGTATGAAACGAAAAACGTATAGAAAATTTTTTGAATCTGCGACTACTTGGTACATTACAATAGGTAGATTTTTGAAGAAAAGAATCTACCTAAAAGCGGGATACCTCGGCATCCTGTATATCGATCGACTTCAAGTTTTGAGGATTTAAGCTTTTTATATTTGAAAACTTTTTTGCAAAATTTCAAGTTGATTGGTCAAGTTGGCGAGCCTGTAGCTTTGAAAAACTAAAAAATATGACGAAGAACTTAGTTAACACTGGTTAAAAGTAAAGTATCTCGACACCCTGTATACCCATCGACTTCAAATTCTCAGTATTTACTCTTATTACATCAGAAAAGTATGTGCAAAATATCAAGTTGATTAGTCAAGTTGGCGAGCCTGTAGCTCAGAAAAACTAAAAAACATGAAGAAGAAGAGCATAGTCAACACTAAACCAGTTAAGGCTCAATGTTAATCATCTTTAACAACAGATTAATTAGTTATTAACTACTGTTTAAATACTAGATAACAACAGGTTAAACGACAGTTAAGTACCATTAACTAACGGATTAAAAAAAAATTTTTTTAACTTAAAAAGCGGGATATCTCGGCATCCTGTATATCGATCGACTTCAAGTTTTGAGGATTTAAGCTTTTTATATTTGAAAACTTTTTTGCAAAATTTCAAGTTGATTGGTCAAGTTGGCGAGCCTGTAGCTCTGAAAAACTAAAAAACCCGAAGAAGAGAGCATAGTAGCAATAGTTTAAAGCACCGTTTCTCGGCACCCTGTATACCGATCGACTTCAAATTTTCAGCATTTACTCTCATCACATCCGAGAAAGTCTGTGCAAAATTTCAAGTTGATTGGTCAAGTTGGCGAGCCTGTAGCTCTGAAAAACTAAAAACATGAAAGAAGAACTTAGTAAACACTGATTTAAAGTTCCGAAACTCGACACCCTGTATACCGATCGACTTCAAATTTTCAGTATATACTCTTATTACATTAGAAAAATGTGTGCAAAATTTCAAGTAGATTAGTCAAGTTGGCGAGCCTGTAGCTCTGAAAAACTAAAAACATGAAGAAGAAGAACTTAGTAAACACTGATTTAAAGTTCCGTAACTCGACTCCCTGTATAGCGATCGACTTCAAATTTTCTGGATTTGCTTTCATCACATCAGAGAAGGTCTGTGCAAAATTTGAAGTCGATTGGTCGGCAGGGAGCTCCAAATCCTTAAAAAGTTTCTTTTCGTCCATTTTAAATGTGACGTTAAAAATTTTTAACCTTTGTCTGGTTAAACGGCTGGTTAGAAAAATCACTCCGCGTAATACTTTTGGCGATATTAAAAGCCCTGGGGAATCGTCGATATGAATATTGTGCTTTTCTATGGGGAAAAGAGTGAAAGATATGGGAGTTATTGCATTATTGTTCCATCACGTGAGTAGGGAGATGATGAAGGCGAAAGGCCGGCTTCCCCTTCTCCCGCTATTTCACGTTTATTGGGAAGGGGTTCACTCCTCCGGGCAAATCCCGAGAGCGCCATATCTTTCAACAACCTTCTTTCTCCTCTGATGAACTTTTCTTGTTAGGTCTTTATAACCAAGAAGATTTGTGGGCCAAATTTCGATGTGAAAATATAACCCCCCCCCCCCTCCTTTTCCCCCTCCTTTCCCCCTCCTTTTCCCCCTCTTTTCCCCCTCCTCACCCTATATATATAAAATATATATGTATGTATAATCTACTGAAATTCTGGCTATAGAAGGATGGAAAAACAAAGAGACCTTTATTCCCATGACATATTCAATAAAGACAAAAACAGGATAAACGTCAATTTCTTTCAATGAAGTTAATTCCGAAAAAATCCCCATCAAGGGGGAAAAAATTTGAGCCGAGGGCCGTACTTAAAACCAGTGTTACCATGCTCTTCTTCTTATTGAGTTTTTCAGTGCTACAGCCTTGCCAACTGAACCAATCGACTTCAAATTTGGCACAGAATCTTCTCTGATATGATAAGAGTAAATCCTAAAAATTTCAAGTCGATCGGTACACAGGTGAAGAGATACGGTACTTAAAACCAGTGTTACCGCTCTTCTTCTTATTGAGTTTTTCTGGGCTACAGCCTTGCCAACTGAACCAATCGACTTCAAATTTGGCACAGAATCTTCTCTGATATGATAAGAGTAAATCCTAAAAATTTCAAGTCGATCGGTACACAGGGTGAAGAGATACGGTACTTAAAACCAGTGTTACCGCTCTTCTTCTTATTGAGTTTTTCTGGGCTACAGCCTTGCCAACTGAACCAATCGACTTCAAATTTGGCACAGAATCTTCTCTGATATGATAAGAGTAAATCCTAAAAATTTCAAGTCGATCGGTACACAGGGTGAAGAGATACGGTACTTAAAACCAGTGTTACCGCTCTTCTTCTTATTGAGTTTTTCAGGGCTACAGCCTTGCCAACTGAACCAATCGACTTCAAATTTGGCACTGATCTTCTCTGATATGATAAGAGTAAATCCTAAAAATTTCAAGTCGATCGGTACACAGGGTGAAGAGATACGGTACTTAAAACCAGTGTTACCGCTCTTCTTCTTATTGAGTTTTTCTGGGCTACAGCCTTGCCAACTGAACCAATCGACTTCAAATTTGGCACAGAATCTTCTCTGATATGATAAGAGTAAATCCTAAAAATTTCAAGTCGATCGGTACACAGGGTGAAGAGATACGGTACTTAAAACCAGTGTTACCGCTCTTCTTCTTATTGAGTTTTTCAGGGCTACAGCCTTGCCAACTGAACCAATCGACTTCAAATTTGGCACTGATCTTCTCTGATATGATAAGAGTAAATCCTAAAAATTTCAAGTCGATCGGTACACAGGATGCCGAGATACTTTACTTAAAACCAGTGTTACCATGCTCTTCTTCTTATTGAGTTTTTCAGGGCTACAGCCTTGCCAACTGAACCAATCGACTTCAAATTTGGCACAGAATCTTCTCTGATATGATAAGAGTAAATCCTAAAAATTTCAAGTCGATCGGTACACAGGGTGAAGAGATACGGTACTTAAAACCAGTGTTACCGCTCTTCTTCTTATTGAGTTTTTCAGGGCTACAGCCTTGCCAACTGAACCAATCGACTTCAAATTTGGCACAGAATCTTCTCTGATATGATAAGAGTAAATCCTAAAAATTTCAAGTCGATCGGTACACAGGGTGAAGAGATACGGTACTTAAAACCAGTGTTACCGCTCTTCTTCTTATTGAGTTTTTCAGGGCTACAGCCTTGCCAACTGAACCAATCGACTTCACATTTGGCACAGATCTTCTCTGATATGACAAGAGTAAATCCTAAAAATTTCAAGTCGATCGATATACAGGGTGTAGAGATACGGTACTTTAAAATCCCAAAAAACTTTTTTTAAGCTGTAGTTAAAGGTACTTAACCTGTTGTTATCTAGTATTTAAACAGTAGTTAATAACTAATCTGTTGTTAAAGATGCTTAACATTAACTTAACTTGTATTCATCAGAAATCAACTAGTTTTTAACCGTTGTTAAAGATCCTTATCAGCCAGTTGTTATATACTTAATCAGTAATTAAGATATCTAAGGTTTTTAACTGAATGTTAAAGATGGTTAATCGGTGTTTTTTAATATTTAAACAATAGTTAGAATTGCTCTAGGATGTTGTTAACTCAGATAGAACTTTTAGAAGCCAGTTGTTATATACTTAATCAGTAATTAAGATATCTAAGGTTTTTAACTGAATGTTAAAGATGGTTAATCGGTACTTTTTAATATTTAAACCATAGTTAAAATTGCTTTAGGATGTTGTTAACCCAGATAGAACTTTTAGAAGCCAGTTGTTTATACTTAACCAGTAATTAAGATATCTAAGGTTTTTAACTGAATGTTAAAGATGGTTAATCGGTGTTTTTAATATTTAAACAATAGTTAGAATTGCTCTAGGATGTTGTTAACCCAGATAAAACTTGCAGAGCCTCCGGCTATTTCCAACTTCCTACCACTTAAACTTTATAATAAATTGCGCAGAACTTTCGCATTTAAAATTGACTTTTAAGTCCGTTAAGTCGATGGGTTATGATTTTATTACCTACCTAGTTGCATAACAATGATTATAACCTTTTTAAGTTTTTATTTGATTTTTTAAATATGGAAATTGGTTTAAGGTTAAACTATGATTAGGAAAAATTAATTGTAAATTAAGTTTTTGTACGACTTACTTGATATTTTGAGGGTAGGAACGTTCGATTCCTGATGTGATGGGGTTGAAATCGGAAGGAGACTGAGTTTCGTGAAGCGTCCGCTAGGGGGAGTTTGAAAACCGGAGCGCTGCCACCCATCCCTCTCTCGCCCTCAGCCGCCGGCGGTTAATCGATGACCGAGCGCGTTGCCAGGACGACCACGTTCCCGCCTCCGAAAAGCGGGGAGGAGGAAAAATAAAATAAAAGGGGCGCGCGAGGCGAGGCTACTATCAGTCCGCAAGACGGCATACATAGACCACGCCCATGACGAGATTTTACTAGTCTACCGGAAAACATCTTTATTTACCTTTTTTTTTACCCTATCATAATCAAACACAATTTCTTTTCAGCGAAAAGCCTTTTCCCCCGACCTGAATAAAATCACCCATTACACCTCCCATTTTCAATTATTCATAACTCCCTCAATTTTCAACCAATCTACTCGCCAAATATGCCATTTCAAAGCTTAAAGTCTAATCTTCAAAAGTCGTCTTAGTGTTAAAAACTGTAAAACCACTCATTCTGCTTCAAAAATGAGGTTTCTCAAAATTTTTCTGGATTTAAAAAAATAAATTGTAGGTAATCACGGGTTAAATGGAGGATAGCAACATGTTAAACTGTTGTTAACGTAAACGGGTCAAGTATCTTTAACTATCTGTTAAAAATCTTTACCCAAATGTTAAATAAAGACACGCAAAAGTTAATTATCAACAATTTTACCTCTAGCTTGTTGTTATCCTGCGTTTATCTTGTACAGTAACAACTAGAACGAATTTAACAACAGTTTAAATATGTTAACAACAGGTTAAATAAATAGTATGTTAAGTTAACTTCGCTTAAGTAAGTCGTCAACAAGTTTATTCTGATTAGCATCGTCGGTTAAATATTAAACCAGCTGGTTTCTTATGTTAATTATATGACGTCGTAATACCCTCCAATGTTTCCATGGAAAATATGCGGCGTTGGGTTGTTTGGAAAAGGAAATGGGGGAGTGTTAAATATTCCCATGTGGTCCTTTTTTTTCCCATGCAAAAAAGGCCCTGCATCTATCCACATTCTTTTCATTCTAACAAAAGAATCTCAATAAACCCCAGGAAAAATCCCCTTCCTTAAACTTAAGCTTAAAAAAAAAAAAAAGTTGGCAACACTGCCTTCGTTGATTACCGAAGCGCCATTGTGATTCTCCCATTCCCTAACTCAGGAAAAGAATTTTAAAAAATTATTTAATCAAATATTACGAAGTAGATTGAAGGAAAAATGTTGGTAACACTGTTTTCCCCATTGGAAAAATGTTAATAACACTGTTTTCCCCATTGGAAAAATGTTGGTAACACTGCATTTCCCATGGAAAAATGTTGTTAACACTGCCTTCCATGAAAATGTTGGTTACACTCCCCCCCCCCCCAATATGTGGTAAACCTGCCTTTCCCATGAAAAATGTTGGTTACACCCCCCCCCCCCCCCCCGGGAAAATGTTGGTAAACTGCATTTCCCATGGAAAAATGTTGGTAACACTGCCTTCCATGAAAAATGTTGGTTACACCCCCCCCCCCCCCCCAATGGAAAAATGTTGGTAACACTGCATTTCCCATGGAAAAATGTTGGTAACACTGCCTTCCCATGTAGAAATGTTGGTAACCCTGCCCCCCCCATCCACCAATGGGAAATACCCCCCCCCCCCCCGAAAAATGTTGGTAACACTGCATTTCCCATGGAAAAATGTTGGCAACACTGCCTTCCATGAAAAATGATGGTTACACCCCCCCCCCCCCCCCCGGGAAAAATGTTGGTAACACTGCATTTCCCATGGAAAATGTTGGTAACACTGCATTTCCCATGGAAAAATGTTGGTAACACTGCCTTCCATGAAAAATGTTGGTTACACCCCCCCCCCCCCCCACCATGGGAAAATGTTGGTGGACCCCTCCCCCCCATGTTGGTAACACTGCCTTTCCCATGAAAAATGTTGGTAACACTGCCCTCCCCCCTATGGAAAATTGTTGGACAACCCCCCCCCCCCCCCCCTCATGGAAAAATGTTGGTAACACTGTTTTTCCCCATGTGCTATATTATAAAAATAATGAAAAGAGAAATTCTAGCTTCTAGGGTTTGAAGAGGATGAGAACGAGGCTCGTAATTAAAACTTCTTTTATATCTCGTTTCAAAAGTCTGAAAGAAAAAAGTAACGAATTTTCTATTTAAAATGTAAATAAATTTGATGTTTAAATATTTTAACTCCCGGTTAGTCCTGGTTTTAAAATTGTTTAGTTAACTTGTTACTTAACCTATTGTTATCCTACTTGGTTAACTAAACAAAGTAGTTGATAAGTTATTAGCTTGGTTTAATAAGTTTAAACTGTTGTTAAATAAGGTTAAACTGTTGTTATCCTGCGTGCAACTAACTAGTTGATCCGAACTTTATTAATTTAATTGTTGTGGCTTAATCTATGGTTAAAATAGGTATTTTAATCTAACTGAAGAAAACTTTATTTAGTTCGGCGTTAATTAATTTAACTCGTTGTTAAATATATTTAATCAGTTGTTATCTTTTGTTAAATTAGTTTTTTGATCGGAATCAACTTCGTCGATAATTAGTTGGGTGCTTTAATTTGTTTAGCAGTGTAACCTTTTGTTAAAAATAGTTAACCTGTTGTTATCATGCGTACGGTTAGTTGATATGTTATTTTATCGTCATTTAGTTATTTTAACCGGTTGTTAACAGGTTAACGGAATCAAGCTCGTCGACAAATTAGCTGTGGGTGCTGTAATTTGTTTAGCAGTAACCTTTTGTTAAAAATAGATAACCTGTTGTTATCTTGCGTACGGTTAGTTGATATGTTATTTTATCGTCATTTAGTTATTTTAACCGGTTGTTAACAGGTTAACGGAATCAAACTCGTCGACAAATTAGCTGTGGGTGCTGAAATTTGTTTAGCAGTGTTACCTTTTGTTAAAAATAGTTAACCTGTTGTTATCTTGCGTACGGTTAGTTGATATTATTTTATCGTCATTTAATTATTTTAACCGGTTGTTAACAGGTTAACGGAATCAAACTCGTCGACAAATTAGCTGTGGGTGCTGTAATTTGTTTAGCAGTGTTACCTTTTGTTAAAATAGTTAACCTGTTGTTATCTTGCGTACGGTTAGTTGATATGTTATTTTATCGTCATTTAGTTATTTTAACCGGTTGTTAACAGGTTAACGGAATCAAACTCGTCGACAAATTAGCTGTGGGTGCTGTAATTTGTTTAGCAGTGTTACCTTTTGTTAAAATAGTTAACCTGTTGTTATCTTGCGTACGGTTAGTTGATATGTTATTTTATCGTCATTTAGTTATTTTAACCGGTTGTTACAGGTTAACGGAATCAAACTCGTCGACAAATTAGCTGTGGGTGTAATTTGTTTAGCAGTGTTACCTTTTGTTAAAAATAGTTAACCTGTTGTTATCTTGCGTACGGTTAGTTGATATGGTATTTTATTGTCATTTAGTTATTTTAACCGGTTGTTAACAGGTTAACGGAATCAAACTCGTCGACAAATTAGTTGAGGGTGCTTTAATTTGTTTAGCAGTGTAACCTTTTGTTAAAATAGTTAACCTGTTGTATCTTGCGTACGGTTAGTTGATATGTTTTTATCGTCATTTAATTATTTTAACCGGTTGTTAACAGGTTAACGGAATCAAACTCGTCGACAATTAGCTGTGGGTGCTGTAATTTGTTTAGCAGTGTTACCTTTTGTTAAAAATAGTTAACCTGTTGTTATCTTGCGTACGGTTAGTTGATATGTTATTTTATCGTCATTTAGTTATTTTAACCGGTTGTTACAGGTTAACGGAATCAAACTCGTCGACAAATTAGCTGTGGGTGCTGTAATTTGTTTAGCAGTGTTACCTTTTGTTAAAAATAGTTAACCTGTTGTTATCTTGCGTACGGTTAGTTGATATGTTATTTTATCGTCATTTAGTTATTTTAACCGGTTGTTAACAGGTTAACGGAATCAAACTCGTCGACAAATTAGCTGTGGTGCTGTAATTTGTTTAGCAGTGTTACCTTTTGTTAAAAAGTTAACCTGTTGTTATCTTGCGTACGGTTAGTTGATATGGTATTTTATTGTCATTTAGTTATTTTAACCGGTTGTTAACAGGTTAACGGAATCAAACTCGTCGACAAATTAGCTGTGGGTGCTGTAATTTGTTTAGCAGTGTAACCTTTTGTTAAAAATAGTTAACCTGTTGTTATCTTGCGTACGGTTAGTTGATATTTTATGTCATTTAGTTATTTTAACCGGTTGTTAACAGGTTAACGGAATCAAACTCGTCGACAAATTAGCTGTGGGTGCTGTAATTTGTTTAGCAGTGTAACCTTTTGTTAAAAATAGTTAACCTGTTGTTATCTTGCGTACGGTTAGTTGATATGTTATTTTATTGTCATTTAGTTATTTTAACCGGTTGTTAACAGGTTAACGGAATCAAACTCGTCGACAAATTAGCTGTGGGTGCTTAATTTGTTTAGCAGTGTAACCTTTTGTTAAAATAGTTAACCTGTTGTTATCTTGCGTACGGTTAGTTGATATGTTATTTTATCGTCATTTAGTTATTTTAACCGGTTGTTAACAGGTTAACGGAATCAAACTCGTCGACAAATTAGCTGTGGGTGCTGTAATTTGTTTAGCAGTGTAACCTTTTGTTAAAAATAGTTAACCTGTTGTTATCTTGCGTACGGTTAGTTGATATGTTATTTTATCGTCATTTAGTTATTTTAACCGGTTGTTAACAGGTTAACGGAATCAAACTCGTCGACAAATTAGCTATGGGTGCTGTAATTTGTTTAGCAGTGTAACCTTTTGTTAAAAATAGTTAACCTGTTGTTATCTTGCGTACGGTTAGTTGATATGTTATTTTATCGTCATTTAGTTATTTTAACCGGTTGTTAACAGGTTAACGGAATCAAACTCGTCGACAAATTAGCTGTGTGTGCTGTAATTTGTTTAGTAGTGTAACCTTTTGTTAAAAATAGTTAACCTGTTGTTATCTTGCGTACGGTTAGTTGATATTTTATCGCCATTTAGTTATTTTAACCTGTTGTTAAGGTTAACGGAATCAAACTCGTTGATAAATTAGCTGAGGGTGCTTAATTTGTTTAACAGTATAACCTTTTGTTAAAGAAAGTTAACCTGTTGTTATCCTGGCGTTTAATTAGAGTTGTTATCATAGTTGATAAGTTTGTGTCTTTTAGTTAACCGTTCGTTAAAGAGGCTTAAACCGTTGTTAACCCCTCCCCTGAAATCAATCTTTTTCTTGACCACTTTGGGCCTTGGTTTTTCCCTTTCAATCTTTGAAATTAGCATAAATCGAGGGGAAACGATGGCCTAGAGATGTTTAAGAGTTTCCTTGAAGAAGAAATAACTTTCAATATGGGAAGACAAGAGATAAAACGTCGCACAGATGGCGCATCTAGGTCACAGTTTGGGGACTTACCAAAAAACTTTTTTTTTTTTCTTTTTTTCCTTTACACCCAACTGACGGGCATAACTTTTATTCTTTTCATATAAAGAAAGGAAAAAAAATTTCATACTAAAAGACGTATCGGTTTATGTGTCGTCGGGGGGGGGGGGGGGGGTTAAGTGGAGGGGGTAGGTCATGAATTGTAATGAAGTCTTCAAGTATGAAAAGGACGTGATGACGCAGAGTTTCTTCTTTAAACGCTTCTCCAGTATTCATGGAAGACAGCACACCTTTTATTCCCCCTTCCTTCTCCCCCTCATTCTCCCCCCCCCTCCACTTTCCCCCACCACTGCTTTTTGAACACTTTTATCAGGATGCTCTTGGGATCGCAAAATTTACTCCTTAAAAACGCTGGACTAGTTTATCAACGAGTTTTATTCTTTTAAAAAACTAATTTAACGTAAAGATAACAACAGGCTAACAAGGCCTCCTCCCCCCCCCCCCCCCCCGGCCGCTTTTTGAACACTTTTATCAGGATGCTCTTGGGATCGCAAAATTTACTCCTTAAAAACACTGCACTAGTTTATCAACGAGTTTAATTCATTTAAAAACTAATTTAACGTAAAGATAACAACAGGTTAACAAGACCCCCCCCCCCCCCCCCCCCGCCGCTTTTTGAACACTTTTATCAGGATGCTCTTGGGATCGCAAAATTTACTCCTTAAAAACGCTGCACTAGTTTATCAACGAGTTTAATTGAGGCGCTCCGGGTACGAAGGGCGAACTCGACATCGGACAAATTTTTTTTTTTCATTTTCAGATTCTAGACCTTTTGAAGAATACACCCATGTAATTTTTTATATTGAGTTTGCCCTTTTTTCCCCTTTAAAATACGTAAAAACCGATATGCGGCAAAGCTCTAACTGCGATATCCGAGCGGGTACGAAGGGCGAACTCGTATCCTAGTCCACTACCCCCACTCCTTTTCCGGGAGCCCCACTCCTCTTGGAACAGCTCACCGCCACGAAATAAAAAAATTATACATTTTGTGAATTAATAATCGTAAAAAATATTCGAAAATTTTTAAAAAACCCTTTCCTCTATGATTCTATAAAATCTAAAATTTCGCCACGAAAATTCCAGAGAGTGACTTTTCTGTCGAGTTCGCCCTAACAGAAAACTTTAAATGTGAATATCTCGAAACTACGTTTTGTCGAGTTTCGCCCTTCGTACCCGGAGTGCCTCAATTCATTTAAAAACTAATTTAAAAAACTAATTTAACCTAAATAACAACAGGTTAAGCCCTGTAACTACACGTTAAAATAGCAACTAGACGATAATTAACTTATCAAATACGCAAGATAACAGGTTAACTATCTTTAACACAAAGTTAAACTGTTAAACAAATTAAAGCACCTTCAGATAATTTCAACGAGTTTGATTCCGTTAACCTTAACAACAGGTTAAATAACTAAAAGATGAAAAAACATAAACTAGCAAGATAACAACAGGTTAACTATCTTTAACAAAAGGTTAAACTGTTAAACAATTAAAGGAATCTTTAAGGAAGTTATATTTAATCTGTTGTAATTATTTAACCGAAGTCCCAGCTGCAGTGGGGCCATTTTTAACCCCCCCCCCCTCTTACCCCAGGGATCATGGAAATTGCCAATTATTTCTTCTTTATTGCCCATTAGGGGTACGGTGGGATTACTAAAAATAATAAAAGGTTTTTTTTCCCTTCAAAAATTATTTTAGGATTTTGGCCTGTAAATCTGATAAAGAAAACAAGAAGGGCGGCTCTAATTTTGGTACAAAAGGCTTAGAAATAGGGCGGAGGAAGACAAAAGGGTGAAGGGTGGGGGGCGAAGGGCTGGAGGGGGGCTCTAAGTCGGTTAATGAACCGTCTGAATATTGTTCGCTAAGTCGAACTTGTAAGTCTCCTCTCCCGTCTATTGTTTCGACCCGGGTATTCCTATTGAAGAGAAATCCTCTCGAAAAAACCTTTAGTCGGGCGTGAAAAATCGTGGAGGAGCACCACCCACCCTTTCTCATGACTTGGCGACGAGGAAACCACACTTGACTGCATCCTTCGTTTTTTTTTTCTTTTCTATACCGACATAAAATAGATTTTGTTTCCTCTCAAAAAAACTTTGCCAATTCAACTACTGTTTAACGGTTGGTAGCCCTGATGTTACGTTGTGTTTCCTTATCTTATATCTCTGAATTTTATCTTTATAACTAGGGCGTGAAAAATCGTAGAGCCCCCCCCCCCCCCCCATCGTATTTTTTTTCCTATACGACATAAAAAAGATTTTTTTCCCCTCTCAAAAGCACGTTGCCAAATTCATATTGTTTAACAGTGTTGGTAGCCCTGATGTTGTTGTGTTCCTTATCTTATATCTCTTTGAATTTTATCTTTAATAGCCGGGCGTGAAAAATCGTGGAGGGCCCCCCCCCCCATCATCAAGACTTAGCGAACTGCACATTCTTCGTTTTTTCTTTTTCGATACCGACATAGGCGAGATGTTGGTAGCCCTGATGTTACGTGTTTCCTTATCTTATATCTCTCAGAATTTTATCTTTTTAATTAGTCGGCGTGAAAAATCGTGGACCCCCCCCCCCCATCATCATCATTATGACACATCCTTCGTTTTTTTTTCTTTTTCGATACCAACAAAAATCGATTTTTTTCCTCTCAAAAAAATGTTGGTAGCCCTGATGTTGTTTTTCCTAAAAAATCAAATAAAACAAATAAACAATAAGATTTTATTTATAACTTTTGAAATAACATTTTAGCTATTTTAAAAACTTCAGCCCCCCCCAGCGAAAAATAAAGTTTAAAAATAATTAATTCAAACAAAAAGTTATATTATTTATATACAGGGTGTTAACTGTGAGATTTTTAACAGGTTTTTCAGTCTTTTACCTATTAAAAAATAAATACTGAAGCCATTTTTTTAAATAATGACTTGGTTAAAACAAAAACAAAAACAAAGGTGACTAGACGATTAAAGTTTAACAAATAAATAAAAATTTAAAATAAACAATATTTTGATAAAATAAAAATTGATAATTTTTTTTTGTCGCCACATTTTTTTTTTTTTTCGACTGACCCTTTAAGCATGAAGTTAGGGTTTTTTTTCTTTTTAGATGGAAGATCTTGCCGTTGAGAGTTCATAAAATAGAAGGTAGCTTCGTTCGAGACGACACTTTTTGGCGAAATCGGCGAAACTCTAAAAATAAGAAAAAAAAATTAAAAGATCCAGTTTTTTTTCGAAAATGGTCGCCCTGACAAAAATTTCCCTAAATGAAAATTAAAGAGAATAAAATTCCCTATAAAATTGCACTTATTTGTTTTTCGCGTAGGAGCATAGTTTAGGAGATAAGCTTTAAATTCGGCGAAACTCTAAAAATAAGAAAAAATTTAGAAGATCCAGTTTTTTTTCGAAAATGGTGGCCCTGACAGAAAATTTCCCTAAACGAAAATTAAAGAGAATAAAACCCTATAAATTGCACTTATTTGTTTTTTTCGCGTAGGAGCAATAGTTTAGGAGATATGAAGCTTTAAATTGTTTAAAAAATTCAATTTTTTTTTTTTACCTTGAGTCGTTGAATTCGTACCACTGTTGGTTTTTGCAGTGTAGACAGTATGCTGTATAATGGCCGGAGGAGGCGGTTCCCGAGTGGTTTGAAACCGCGTAGAGGTTATAAGTGAGCGACTGCGAGTTGCTCGAGTAAGCGCTCATGTCGAGGTTCGTCAGCGGGAAATCGACCTGAGCCGAAAGTTTCCTGTATTTTTCCCCCGAAAAACGTTTTAAATCTAATTTTAAGTCAAGGAGAATTTTGTAATATCCAGTTTTTCTTGAAAACGGTCACTCTGACAGAAAATTTCCCTAAATCAAAATTAAAGAGAATAAAATTTCCTACAATATTTTATTTATTCGTTTTTTGCGTAGGAGCGATGGTTTAGGAGATATGAAGCTATAAAGTTTATAAGAGAAAAAAGTCGGTAACACTGTTTTTTTCTCGCTTTTTCAAAACCACTATTGTTAAACTTTAAATTAAGGTTGGTAATACTGGATTCGTCTTCCCCAAAAGCAAGGTAAGGACCATTGAACATCTACTTTAACAAATGTTGACACTTTTTGGTAACCCTGGTAATTAAGCAAATTTGATGTTTGTGGGTTGGTAGCATTGCCAAAGTCCTTGATATCGATCTACAAAACATTAAGCCAGGGTTACCAACCAAACAAAGTCTGTTTCTTCGGACTGTTTATCAGAAACACTTTTTTCGTGTGAAATTTCGTTGACCTTGAGATAAAAGGATACGTAGAACTAAAATTTTAGGAAATTTCTGGATGGAGAATCTTTTGGTGCACTTTCTTCTAGTTTTGCATTTAGAACAAGTCTGAAAAAAAAATTTAACTTCAAAATTTTTAAATTTTAAACGCAAATTTACAGGCATTTCATCTCCGTCGAGGACTTCTTCTTTGGTAAAATGTTCAAGGCACTGAGAAAGTCGTAGGGAGGACGACGAGCGAGAAAGTAGCGGCAGCGAAAGATCCCAAAAAGGCTCAAAAGTCGTCGAGCGATGTCCACAACTGGTACACTGCAAAGTCGATTTTAACTGCCCGACGAAAAGGTCAACGATTTCGCTGTTGTCGATCCGCAAATACTGTTCCCAACTCTCGATCGCTTTCTGCGAATCGCTGGAAAAATTTAAGCAATTTTTTTTAAGAAATGGCCAAAAACTAAATTTTTGGGCTAAATGAGAGTTAACAAGTTAAGGTTGGTAACCCTGGTATATTATAGAGGTTTACAGGTTGTAGGTGGAAGAAGACCAGGGTTACCAGCCGCTTAAAACTAAAACTCTGGATTTCCAACTTGTCTGGTTGGTAACACTAGCCCTCCGTCACAACTTTACCCGTGGATTTTGATAAAGGTTTTAAAAATGACTAACGTTAAACTGTGGTTGGTAACACTGGTGCCTCCCACTATACTACTTTCAGAAACAGAAAAATGGGGTTTTTAACCTTCATAAAACGTATCTGGACTGTTAGGTTGGTACCACTGGTACTCCATCACTATGCACCTGGATATCAACCCTTTAAGACCAAAAAATGCATTTTTGAATTAACCTGTGTGGGTGGTAACTCTAGTGTCCCCCCCCCCCCACCACTTTTACAACTTTCAGAACAGAAACAGTTGGTAACCCTGGTTAACCTCAACCAAAAAATGACACTTTTCAGCCTTTTCAAGGTTGGTAGACATGATTTCAGCACTATTTTACCTTAAATCATCGTCGATTTCAGGCATTTTACCTTAACTCGTCGTCGACTTCAGGAATTTTGATACTTAGTTTTAATAATGACATTTTTTTTACCTTAAACTGTGTGATGGTAACACTGGTGCCCCCCACTATACTAGGTACTTTCAGAAACAGAAAAACGGGGTTTTTAACCTTCATAAGACACATCTAAACTGTAAGGTTGGTACCACTGGTCCTCCACCACTATACACATGGATTTCAACACTTTTAGCCCAAAAAAGCATTTTATGAAGTTAACCTTTGTGGATGGTAAATGTAGTGCCCCCCCCCCCACTTTTGCAACTTTCAGAGCAGAAACAGTTGGTAACCCTGGTTAACCTCAACCAAAAATGACATTTTTCAGCCTTTTCAAGGTTGGTAACATGATTTCAGCACAATTTTACCTAATATCGTTGGTACCACTAGTCCTCCACCACTATACACATGGATTTCAACCCTTTAAGACCAAAAAATGCATTTTTTGACGTTGACCTGTGAGGATGGTAAGTCTAGTGCCTCCCCCCCTTTAGAACTATCAGAACAGAAACAGTTGGTAACCCTGGTTAACCTCAACCAAAAAATGGCACTTAACTGTATGGTTGGTAACACGGGTGCCTCCCACTAGACTACTTTCAGAAACAGAAAAATGGGGTTTTAACCTTCATAAGACATATCTAAACTGTTAGGTTGGTACCACTGGTCCTCCATCATTATACACATGGATTTCAACACTTTTAGACCAAAAAAATGAATTTACATCTTTCAGAACAGAAAAAGTTGGTAACCCTGGTTATTCTCAACCAAAAAATGACACTTTTCAAGATTGGTAGACATGATTTCAGCTAATTTTTACCTTAAATCGTCGTCGATTTCAGGAAGATTTTTCGGTTTCGTAGTCACCCGATTAATATCGTTGTGTATCCCTTCGAGCAAATAGCGCAAAACTCCTGCGCGTCCTGCTGGTTATAACCCATAAACCGCGGCGCATACCGTTGAATTTGAGCTTTAAAATTCGTCGGGTTCACCACTTTACCTTCTTCGCCCCACAGCTCGCTTATCACTTCCGCAAAAGCTGTTTTTTTACAACAAAAATTTAAAAAATGTTTTTTCATTTTTTTTTCTTTTTAACCTTTAATTAAAGATCCTTTTGTGTCTGAATTTCTAATTTCTCTGGATAAATCTTTGCTTAATAAATATTCTTTAAGAAGTCTGGTATGTGCGAGACATTGGACGACAGAATTAAGAAAACAGGTATTTCCGATATTCCGTAATCCACATAAACCAGTTGTGTCTGTTTTTTCTTTTTTTTTATCCTGAAAAAAATTATTATTCATATTTTTTGAACATATGATTTTCTTTTAAAAAGAACCTCAGCGAAAATCGTGGTGTCTAAACTGCGGTCTTTTTTGAGAGGCGAGACGCTGTAACGAGATGAAAAGTGTCCGATTTGATCGGGACGTATTTCGAGGTGTAGCTCGAAGTCGAGTAGGTTTTTCTAAATTCGCTCATATCGAACGAGCAATACGATTTCCGCTGGTGAGTCGCCGACGAGTATTTCGGAAGTTCCGTCCGACCGATCGAAGTTCTCGTACGACTCGAAACATCGCTCCGTCTCAAAAGCGAGTCGCGCGAGTCGCTTTTCTCTCTCGAGTCGTCCGTCAACGACGAAGACCTCGTTGTCGACCCAGACCTGCAAAAACAACAAAAAATTCATTCTCATCTCATTCTCAAATTACTTAAAATATGACGTTCCTTTCGGCATTAAAATTTGTTTCTTTTTAAATACAATAACAAACTAATAAACATCTGAAAAAGACTTTTTTCTTCATTTTTCTAACAAAATAATGCGGATATGCATTAAAAAATGCACATTTTGGTAGCCCTGGTAATTAAGTAGATTTGATGTTTGTAGGTTGGTAGCATTGCCTAAATCCTTGACATCGATCTACAAAACATTAAACCACGGTTACCAACCAAACAAAGTATGTTTCTTCGGACTGTTTCATCAGAAACACTTTTTTCGTGTGAAATTTTGATTTTAAGTCAAGGAGAATTTTTTTTTTAAATCCAGTTTTTCTTGAAAACGGTCACTCTGACAGAAAATTTCCCTAAATCAAAATTGAAGAGAACAAAATTTCCTACAATATTCTATTTATTTGTTTTTTGCGTAGGAGCGATGGTTTAGGAGATATGAAGCTTTAAAGTTTATAAGAGCAAAAAGTTGGTAACACCGTTTTTTCTCGCTTTTTCAAAACCGCTATTTTTTAACTTTAAATTAAGATTGGTAATACTGGATTCGTCTTCCCCAAAAGCAAGCCCTGGGGACCATTGAACATCTGCTTTTACAAATGTTGACACTTTTGGTAACCCTGGTAATTAAGCAAATTTGATGTTTGTGGGTTGGTAGAATTGCCTAAGTCCTTGATATCGACCGACAAAACATTAAACCAGGGTTACCAACCTAAAAAGTCTCAGTCAGCTCCTACGCGATAAAAACATCAGAAACACTTTTTTCGTGTGAAATTTCGTTGACCTCAAACAAAATCATGCACTTTTTAGCCATAAGTTCAAAATTAAATATTCAAAATATTTTTTTTTTTACCTAGAATGCCTGGAAGTGGTATCCGTGTTCCTCCATGTTCCGTAACTTCCGTACGACCTGCTGTAACCTCCATCGAAATTATAACTCGAGCTTAACATCGTCGGAGTCGACGATTCCCCGCGAAAATCAACACTTAAAGATGAAGGCATTTACGCTGCAAAAAAAATTCTGGAGGGTAATACAATATCTCTTGAGAACACACAAAAAATTTGGTGGCTCTCTAAGTACCATTTATAACTCACCCCTTTTTCTATATAAATAGATTTAAATGACCTTTAAGGATTTGTTTAAATAATAAAAAGTTCTTTAAATAAAACTAAGATAAGTAAAAACTTTTATCAAAAAAAAGAGAGAAACGTGGAGGAAATATGATATCCGATAAAAATGAGGGCATTTAATCAATGGTTAAGAAATAAATCGTAACCATGGGAGAAAAAATATATATATAAATTATATAAAGTTGGGTAGTTATATATAAGAAAACATAAAAAAGTGTTGTGAGTTTAAAATGAAAAGGGAAAATAAAATGATATTTACCAATTTGGCCTCAGCAGCGACCTAGTCCATTTTAAGAACTTTGGCATTGACGTCATGGACGAGACGGGGAGTTTCGCATATTCGCATCCTTGCGGGCGAAGGTTAGAATAACCTTAGAAAAACCTTCCGAAGTTCCGACCTTTCCCCCACTCGACTACTCCCACCCGGAAGGTTTTATCGATAAAACGATGGAAACCGCCAAAATTTTCAAGTTGGCAACCTCGGATCAAGGATGCGTTGCAAGATATTTGATATCTAAATTAAATACTTTGGTTGGCAGCATTATGAGACCTTCCTGTGCTGAAGAGAAGACTGATTATGTTGGCAAGACTGAATTTGAAGGTTCTAGATGTTAATGTACCGTTATATTTTGAGACTGGATTGTCTTTAAGATATTTCAGACCTTCCCCCCACTCACCTCCTCCCACCCGGAAGGTTTTATCGATAGAACGATGGAGACCGCGAAATTTTCAAGTTGGCAACCTCGGATCTAGGATTGCAAGATATTTGAGAGCCCATCTGTGAAAAAATGTTTATTGGGAGGAAATTATGTTGAGTAGACTGATTTTTAAGGTCACGATTCTAAATTAAATACTTAGGTTGGCAGCATTGAGACCTTCCTGTGCTGAAGAGAAGACTAATTATGTTGGCAAGACTGAATTTTACAGTTCTAGTTGTTAAGGTAGCATTAATATTTTGAGACTAACTTGTCTTTAAGGTTGGCATCATTGAAAGGAAGATATTTCAGACCTTCCCCCCACTCACCTCCTCCCACCACGTCCACCCGCATTTCATCACTTTTAGACCAAAAAATGCATTTTTTGACCCCCCCCCCCCCCCTTTTACAATTTACAGAACAGACACAGTTGGTAACAATGGTTACCTCATCCAAAAAATAGTACATACTTTTCAAGGTTGGTAGACATGATTTCAGCACTATTTTACCTTGAATCGTTGGTACCACTGGTCCAGCCCCCCCCCCCCCCCATTACATCTGGAACAGTTGGTAACCCAGGTTAACCTCAACCCCATTAGGTTGGCAGCATTGATATGTTGAGACCTTCCTATACTGAAGAGAAGACTAGTTATGTTGGCAAGACTGAATATGAAGGTTCTAGTAGGTTAAGGTACCGTTAACATTTTGAGACTAAGTTGTCTTTAAGGTTGGCATCATTGAAATGAAGATATTTCAGAGCCACAAAAAGATTTAGCAAAAAAGTATGTTTTTCTTTGAATTTTCCCAAAAAATTGTAAAAAGTAGGATTTTCTTGAATATCAAGGGAAAAAAATCATAATTACAAATTACCAATCTGTATCTAACATGGTTTGGAAGACACAGTGTGGCCAACATAATCTCACAATAGCAAGGGTTAAATAGGAGGATTAAAAACGAAAATTTCACATAAGAGTAATCTGATTCAGTCTGGGTAGACTGATTTTTAAGGCCACGATTCTAAATTAAATCCCTAGGTTGGCAGCATTGATATTTTGAGACCTTCCTGTGCTGAAGAGAAGACTTATTATGTTGGCAAGACTGAATTTTACGGTTCTAGTTGTTAAGGTAGCGTTAATATTTTGAGACTAACTTGTCTTTAAGGTTGGCATCATTGAAAACAAGATATTTCAGAGCCACAAAAAGATTTCGCAAAAAAGTAAGTTTTTCTTTGGATTTTCCCAAAAATTGTAAAAATAGGATTTTCTTGAATATCGAGGAAAAAAAAACGTAATAATTACAATTATCATTCTGACCCTAACACGGTTAGGAAGACACAGTGTGGCCAACATAATCTTACAATTGCAAGGGTTAAGGAGGATTAAAAACGAAAATTTCACATAAGGGTAATTTATTAAGGTCGAGAAAAAATAATAAAAAAATTTATAACCGTACACCTTTTATGAGAAAAAAAAATATGATTAAAAAAAAAGTTGAAATCTACAAACGGCGACCACGACGACCACCTTTCCTTCTGGTCATATCAGACGGGATCGGAGTGACGTCCTCGATTTTTCCAATTTTCATGGAGGAGCGAGCGAGCGCCCTGAGGGCCGATTGAGCTCCAGGCCCTGGGGTTTTCGTTTTGTTCCCTCCAGTCGCTCGGAGTTTAATATGAAGAGCGGAAATGCCGAGCGACTTGCATTTTTCAGCGACGTCCTGAGCGGCCAACATCGCCGCGTACGGCGAAGCTTCATCTCTGTCGGCCTTCACTTTCATACCTCCAGTCACTCGGGCGATCGTCTCCCTAAAAATTAAAATTATAAAAGAAGTTTTATTGTGAATTTGTTTTACCTTCCGGAAAGGTCGGTGACGTGGACGAAAGTGTCGTTGAAACTGGCGAAAATGTGAGCGACTCCGTAGACGATTTCGCCTTCGCGGACCTGAGGGCCCAGCTGGACTTGAACCTGCTCGGTCGGCGCTTTGTTTTTTCTCGGACCCATTTTCTGCCCTAGAAAAAATAAAATAAAATGAGACTTTTTAAATCATATTTTTGAGCAAAATAAGACCCTTTTTAGCTTAATTTTGACCATTTTTTTGGGGGAAAAAAAGGAACTTTCATTAAACTAAATTGATTTTGATACTTTTTGAACAGAATTAGACCCCTCAAAAGATTAATTAAATTAACATTTTTAATTAAGAACAATAAAACCCTTAAAATTTTGATTTTGACCATTTTTATACAGAGTAGACCCTTTAGAGCAAGATTTTGACCATTTATATACAGAGTAGACCGCTTTAAACTCGATTTTGACCATTTTTATACAGAGTAAACCGCCTTGGGCACGATTTTGAACATTTCTATACAGAGTAGACCCTTAAAAAGCTACATTTTGACCATTTACAGGGTGCGGCAGGGAAACTTACTTTTTTGAATTGGGCGGCACCGAGCAAAGGGTGGTCAGAGAGAGGTGGGGATGGGCTCATTCAAAAAAGGGGTTCTTAAAGTTTTTTTAGGACCCTTTCTTTTTACAGTCATGCGTTGGACACGGGAGCAGCGGCGTTCGCCGTAGATGCCTATTTTTCAAACGGTCAGTCGGTGGTCGCCACCCAATGAACGGAAACGCTTCAATCCTCTGCCAATCACATCGCCAGACCTCCTGAATGTGCCCACCCACGTCAGAATCGAATTCCGGAATGGAACTGGACCCCCGGCAGGAATATTGAAGCGTTTCTGTACATTGGTGACCACCGACAGACCGTTTGAAAAATAGGCCTCTACAGCGAACGCTCGCTGCTCTCATTTCCAACGCATGACTGTAAAAAGAAAGGGCCCTAAAAAAACTTTAAGAACCCCTTTTTTGAATGAGCCCATCCCCACCTCTCTCTGACCACCCCTTGCTCAGTGGCGCCCAATTCAAAAAAGTAAGTTTCCCTGCCGCACCCTGTATGTACAGATTAGACCCCTTAAAGATAGATTTTGACCACTTTTATACAGAGTACACCACCATTGGCTCGATTTTCAGCATTTTTGATACCCTTAAAAGCTACATTTTGACCATTTTTATACAGAGTAGACGCTTGAAGACTGATTTTGACTATTCATATACAGAGTAGTCCCTTCCAAGCTCAATTTTGACCAATTATACAGAGTAGACCCCATAAAGCTCGACTTTAACCACTTTTATACAGGGTAAACCACCTTTGGCTCGATTTCAAGCATTTATGATACCCTTAAAAACTACATTTTGACCATTTATATACAGAGTAGTCCCTTTTAAGCTCAATTTTGACCAATTATATACAGAATAGACCCCTTTAAGCTCGACTTTAACCACTTTTATACAGGGTAAACCACCTTTGGCTCGATTTCAAGCATTTATGATACCCTTAAAAACTACATTTTGACCATTTATATACAGAGTAGTCCCTTCTAAGCTCAATTTTGACCAATTATATACAGAGTAGACCCCATAAAGCTCGACTTTAACCACTTTTATACAGAGTAAACCACCTTTGGCTCGATTTTTAACATTTCTGATACCCATTAAAAACTACATTTTGACTATTAATATACAGAGTAGACCCCATTAAGCTCGATGTTGACCATTATATACAGAGTAGATCCCTTGAAGACCGATTATGACCATTTATATACAGAGTGGACCCCTTTAAGCTTGATTTTAACCACTTTTATACAGAGTACACCCCATTAAGCTCGATGTTGACCATTTACAAACAGAGTAGACCCCTTAAAGCTCGACTTAAACCACTTTTATACTGAGTACACCACCTTTGGCTCGATTTCAAGCATTTTCGATACCCTTGAAAACTACATTTTGACCATTTATATACAGAGTAGTCCCTTTTAAGCTCAATTTTGACCAATTATATACAGAATAGACCCCTTTAAGCTCGACTTTAACCACTTTTATACAGGGTAAACCACCTTTGGCTCGATTTCAAGCATTTATGATACCCTTAAAAACTACATTTTGACCATTTATACACAGAGTAGTCCCTTCTAAGCTCAATTTTGACCAATTATACAGAGTAGACCCCATAAAGCTCGACTTTAACCACTTTTATACAGAGTAACCACCTTTGGCTCGATTTTTAACATTTCTGATACCCATTAAAACTACATTTTGACTATTAATATACAGAGTAGACCCCATTAAGCTCGATGTTGACCATTTATATACAGAGTAGATCCCTTGAAGACCGATTATGACCATTTATATACAGAGTGGACCCCTTTAAGCTCGATTTTAACCACTTTTATACAGAGTACACCCCATTAAGCTCGATGTTGACCATTTATATACAGAGTAGACCCCTTAAAGCTCGACTTAAACCACTTTTAAACTGAGAACACCACCTTTGGCTCGATTTCAAGCATTTTCGATACCCTTGAAAACTACATTTCGACCATTTATATACAGAGTAGTCCCTTTTAAGCTCAATTTTGACCAATTATATACAGAGTAGATCCCTTGAAGATCGATTTTGACCATTATATACAGAGTAGGCCCCTTTAAACTCGATTTTGACCACTTTTATACTCAGTAAACCACCTTTGGTTCAATTTTTACATTTCTGATACCCTTAAACACTACATTAAGACCATTTATTTACAGAGTAGTCCCCTTTAAGCTCGATTATGACCCTTTTTATACAGAGTAGACCCCTTTTAACTCGATTTTGACCCTTTTTATACAGAGTGGACCCCTTTAAGCTCGATTATGACCCTTTTTATACAGAGTAGACCCATTTTAACTCGATTTTGACCCTTTTTATACAGAGTGGACCCCTTTAAGCTCGATTTTGACCAAATATATACAGAGTAGATCCCTTCAACCTCGATTTCAAAAGCAACAGACGCTTTAAGTTAACCATTTAGAAACATCAAAAATCTTAGCCCTTACATAAAAAATAAATAAATAATGTGCCCTAAAGTTTAATTAAATACTAAATAGGCAAAAAACAGCTAAAAATGTACAAAAAAAAGGTTTAAAATTACCACAAAATTAAGGAACGGGATGTAACCTTAGCGGGCAAGCATGTAGTTCTAAAACAATTCCCCCAACATAAATTGAAATTCTATTATTTTTAAAACATCCAAAAATATTCAAATGACTAACTTATATTTTAAAAATATATAAATAATTATAAACTAAAAGGATGTAAAAGGATAAAAAATATAAAATTTGACTTACAAGAGAAACAAGATTCACGATAACACGCACTAGAAGGGAGCAATAGAGTAAGAAACATGTTTTGGAAGGATCAAGTACAAATAGCGCCACTAGCGGAATAATTGTAAACAATTTTAAAGGAGATTTCTTAGTCATTTATATTTTTTGTGAATTGATAGTGTTGGTAACTCTGCTCTTAAAAGGACTGCAGATTCACCAAAATGTAAAAATAGGATTTAGTCTTTTTATGGAGATTTATGACTTATCTAAGTGTGGTTTATGATGGCCGAATTGGAAACTTAAGACTTAACTTTGTATGAAAATTAAGTTGGCAAGACTGAATTTCATCCTGCAAACCTTGTCCCCCTCCCCTCCCTCTCAAACTTCATTCTGCAGCAGATTCGCCAAAATGTAAAAATAGGATTTAGTCTTTTTATGGAGATTTATGACTTATCTAAGTGTGGTTTATGATGGCCGAATTGGAAACTTAAGACTTAACTTTGTATGAAAATTAAGTTGGCAAGACTGAATTTCATCCAGCAAACCTTGCCCCCCCTCCCCCTCAAACTTCATTCTGCAGCAGATTCGCCAAAATGTAAAATAGGATTTAGTCTTTTTATGGAGATTTATGACTTATCTAAGTGTGGTTTATGATGGCCGAATTGGAAACTTAAGACTTAACTTTGTATGAAAATTAAGTTGGCAAGACTGAATTTCATCCTGCAAACCTTGTCCCCCTCCCCTCCCTCTCAAACTTCATTCTGCAGCAGATTCGCCAAAATGTAAAAATAGGATTTAGTCTTTTTATGGAGATTTATGACTTATCTAAGTGTGGTTTATGATGGCCGAATTGGAAACTTAAGACTTAACTTTGTATGAAAATTAAGTTGGCAAGACTGAATTTCATCCAGCAAACCTTGCCCCCCCTCCCCCTCAAACTTCATTCTGCAGCAGATTCGCCAAGATGTAAAAATAAAATTTAGTCTTTTTATGGAGATTTATGACTTATCTAAGTGTGGTTTATGATGGCCGAATTGGAAACTTAAGACTTAACTTTGTATGAAAATTAAGTTGGCAAGACTGAATTTCATCCTGCAAACCTTGTCCCCCCCCCTCCCCCTCAAACTTCATTCTGCAGCAGATTCGCCAAAATGTAAAAATAGGATTTAGTCTTTTTATGGAGATTTATGACTTATCTAAGTGTGGTTTATGATGGCCGAATTGGAAACTTAAGACTTAACTTTGTATGAAAATTAAGTTGGCAAGACTGAATTTCATCCAGCAAACCTTGCCCCCCCTCCCCCTCAAACTTCATTCTGCAGCAGATTCGCCAAGATGTAAAAATAAAATTTAGTCTTTTTATGGAGATTTATGACTTATCTAAGTGTGGTTTATGATGGCCGAATTGGAAACTTAAGACTTAACTTTGTATGAAAATTAAGTTGGCAAGACTGAATTTCATCCTGCAAACCTTACCCCCCCCCCCAAACTTCATTCTGCAGCAGATTCGCCGAAATGTAAAAATAGGATTTAGTCTTTTTATGGAGATTTATGACTTATCTAAGTGTGGTTTATGATGGCCGAATTGGAAACTTAAGACTTAACTTTGTATGAAAATTAAGTTGGCAAGACTGAATTTCATCCTGCAAACCTTACCCCCCCCCCAAACTTCATTCTGCAGCAGATTCGCCGAAATGTAAAAATAGGATTTAGTCTTTTTATGGAGATTTATGACTTATCTAAGTGTGGTTTATGATGGCCGAATTGGAAACTTAAGACTTAACTTTGTATGAAAATTAAGTTGGCAAGACTGAATTTCATCCTGCAAACCTTGTCCCCCCCCCCCTCCCCTCAAACTTCATTCTGCAGCAGATTCGCCAAAATGTAAAAATAGGATTTAGTCTTTTTATGGAGATTTATGACTTATCTAAGTGTTGTTTATGATGGCAGAATTGGAAACTTAAGATTCAACTTTGAATGAAAATTATGTTGGCTAGACTGAATTTCATCCTATAAACCTTGTTTCCCCCTCCCCCTCCCCCTCAAACTTTATTCTGCATTTAGATGATCTTTCGTACAAAAATCTTCAAATTTTTCTATTTTTGTACCTTTATTTGGAAAGTGGGGTAAAAATAGAATTTGTTGTAACGTTTAAAATAGTGACCTAGTCCGAAACAGGGTCGCCAACTGTCAAAACAAAAAAAAGGAGGGAGGATAAAAATTGACTGAAATTTCTTGTTTTCATTTGAATGACTCAGAAGTCGAGAATCCCCACCTTTCTTTTCGCCGCTGATTTCAAACCTTGGAAATTCACTCCCCTTGTTTTTATCAGTCAGAAATCTCACCCCGAGAAGTCAAGAAAGAAGTAAAAGAAAAAAATGTCCAGACCAATTTGGCAGGTAAGCAATTTTTTTTTTGACAGCAAAAAGACAATTATAAATTTTTGTTTCTTCAAAAATTGGCGAAATAAGCCGCTTTTTTGAGGGACTAAATCGAAAATTCTTCAATGTGGGTGAAAATTAAGCCCCAAATGGGCAAAACTCTATAGAAGGACTAAAATTGACCATCATGTGCCTTTCTTGCCTAAAAAAAGCATAAATCAAGTATTTTCTCATCCAAAAATGGGTCAAAATTGATCTTGAAGTGGAACACCCTGTTTATAAATGGTCAAATCGGGCTTCAAGGTGCTAGTCTGTATATAAATGGTCAAAATGTAGCTTTTTAGTGGATCCTCCGTATATAAATGGTCAAAATCGATCTTCAAAGGATCTACTATGTATAAAATGGGTCAAAATCGAGCTTAAATGGGTCTATTCTGTATAAAAATGGTCCAAACCGTGCTTAAGAGGGGGTCTACTCTGTATAAAAAGTGGTTAAAATCGAGCTTAAAGGGGTCCACCCTGTATAAAAAGGGTCAAAATCTAGCTTAAATGTGGTCAAAATCGGTCAAGTCAAATCTGTCAAAGTGGTCAAAATCGAGCTTAAAGGGGTTCACCCTGTAAAAAGGGTCAAAATCTAGCTTAAATGTGGTCAAAATCGAGTCAAATCGGTCAAAGTGGTCAAAATCGAGCTTAAAGGGGTCCACCTCCTCTGTAAAAAGGGTCAAAATCTAGCTTAAATGGACCTATTCTGTGGTCAAATCTGTCAAAGTGGTCAAAATCGAGCTTAAAGGGGTTCACCCTGTATAAAAAGGGTCAAAATCTAGCTTAAATGTGGTCAAAATCGAGTCAAATCGGTAAAAGTGGTCAAAATCGAGCTTAAAGGGGTCCACCTCCTCTGTAAAAAGGGTCAAAATCTAGCTTAAATAGACCTATTCTGTGGTCAAAATCGAGCTTAAAGGGGTCCACCTCCTGTTTAAAAAGGGTCAAAATCTAGCTTAAATGGACCTATTCTGTGGTCAAAATCGAGTCAAATCGGTCAAAGTGGTCAAAATCGAGCTTAAAGGAGTCCACCCTGTATAAAAGGGTCAAAATCTAGCTTAAAGGGGTTCACCCTGTATAAAAGGGTCAAAATCTAGCTTAAATGTGGTCAAAATCGAGTCAAATCGGTCAAGTCAAATCTGTCAAAGTGGTCAAAATCGAGCTTAAAGGGGTTCACCCTGTATAAAAAGGGTCAAAATCTAGCTTAAATGTGGTCAAAATCGAGTCAAATCGGTAAAAGTGGTCAAAATCGAGCTTAAAGGGGTCCACCTCCTCTGTAAAAAGGGTCAAAATCTAGCTTAAATAGACCTATTCTGTGGTCAAAATCGAGCTTAAAGGGGTCCACCTCCTGTTTAAAAAGGGTCAAAATCTTGCTTAAATGGACCTATTCTGTGGTCAAAATCGAGTCAAATCGGTCAAAGTGGTCAAAATCGTGCTTAAAGCGGGTCCACCCTGTATATAAATGGTCAAAATCAAGGTCAAAAGGAGAAAACTGAAGGAGTTAATAGCTTTGTTCCAACCGCAGTTTGAAACTGTTTTGGAACTTCTGGAGCATGCGCAGAAGGATATACATAAATGTCATATTTGACGGACAAACGATTTGAACGACATCAAATGTGACGTGAAAATACTTCTGCGCATGCTCCAGGTGTTTCAAACCAGTTTCAAACTGCAGTTGGAACAAAGCTAACGAGTCAACATTTATTTATTTTAAAAATGACTAATTGTTGAAGATTAAGCGAAGGACTTGGAATTGATACAAATAATGAGACGAAGTTCTATTTTTGTGGCTAAACGACAACTTGATTTAGGACTTTCGAGGAGGGGCACCCACTCCAGGAATAGCCACACAAAATATAATCTAAAAATACTTAGTCATTTTTCCTTTTTTAATATATTATGTTGCTATTTTCAAAATTGAAATTTTATCAGCTTTAAAATGAGCCTGGTACGGACTCTGTCGGATTATTCGTTCTCTAAATACAGCATAAAACGTGCGAAAAAAACGCCATTTTTTTTTTCAATTGGTCGTTTTTGCCAAATGTATTATAGATAGCGTATATAAACCCTTAGCTTTGTTCCAACCGCAGTTTGAAACTCCTGGAGCATGCGCAGAAGGTTTCTCACGTCCAATTTGACGTCGTACAAATAGTTTGTCCGTCAAAAATGACATTTAAATCCTTCTGCGCATGCTCCAGGAGTTCCAAAACTGTTTCCAACTGAGATTGGAACAAAGATGTTAATTTTTCTAAATCCAAAACCATTTAACATGTGCCTAGTACGGACTCTGTCGGATTATTCGTTTCGACATACAGCACAAAACTTACGGAAAAACGCCATGTTTTTTTCCAATTACTTAGTCGTTTTTGCGAAAATGTATTATAGATAGCGCATATAAACCCGTAGCATTGTTCCATCCGCAGTTTGAAACTGGTTTGAAACTCCTGGAGCATGCGCAGAAGTATTTCCACGTCTAATTTGACGTCGTTCAAATCGTTTCTCCGCCAAATATGACATATAAATCCTTCTGCGCATGCTCCTGGAGTTCTAAAACAGTTTCAAACTGCGGTTGGAACAAAGCTATTGATTTTCCTAAATCTATAACCCTTTAAAATGAGCCTAGTACGGACTCTGTCGGATTATTCGTTCTCGATATATAGCATAAAAGAATTTTTAAACAACACTTGACCCTTATTTTTATTTTTAGACCTCGAAATAACCCAAACAGAACCAAATGAAGTCCGTATGGATTTCTTTCCTTTGTTATTACTTTCTAAATTTATCGAAAAAGGTTTTTTTCTTCTTCTCTGAAAGAAAAGTCTGCGATAAATTATGCAAGGAAGGCCGACTGAGTATTTAAGTTCATAAATGGAAACGAAGAACGAGACAACCTGTTCGTCCTAATATGGTCAACTCTTTGACATTGACCCAAATATGGAAGCCTAAAAAAAGTTAAGTTCGGTTTTTCGTTTACTCAGGAGACCTTAATGCACCTGTGACGTCATTCAGAATGGTCAAAATCGACAGTTTTGCCACCCCACTGCTCAAAAAAAGTATTTTCGCACGTTTTTCGACGATAACTCGAAAACTACTGGTCCTAGCGAGAAAATGTATAACACCTTTCTTAAGCACAATTTTATTTCCAATACTTTTAACCTAATTCATTTTTTCACTGGGGCTAGCGGTTTTCGAGTTATCATCGAAAAACCTAAAAATCTCAACTTCATAAAAAGTCTTTTTCAATCCATTTTTTTTTTTTTTTGTGAACTTTGACTAAAAAAAGGTGTTTTTAAACTCATTTTCAATTATGGTATTTTTACTCTAAAGATGACGTCACAAAAGACGTAAAGATCAATTTTTCTTGAGATTGAGACAATTTTATGATAGAACATCCTGTCCGTCCTTTGACATTGATCCAAATATGGAAGCCTAAAAAAAGTGAAGTTCGTTTTTCGTTTACTTAGGAGACCTTAATGCACCTGTGACGTCATTCGGTGGAAATCGACAGTTTTGCCACCCCAAAGCTCAAAAAAAGTATTTTCGCACGTTTTTCGACGATAACTCGAAAACTACTGGTCCTAGCGAGAAAATGTATAACACCTTTCTTAAAGACAATTTTATTTCCAATACTTTTAATCTAATTCATTTTTTCACTGGGGTTAGCAGTTTTCGATTTATCATCGAAAAACCTAAAAATCTCAACTTCATAAAAAGTCTTTTTCAATCCATTTTTTTTGTGTACTTTGACTAAAAAAAGGTGTTTTTAAACTCATTTTCAATTATGGTATTTTTACTCTAAAGATGACGTCACAAAAGACCTAAAAATCAATTTTTTTTGAGATTGAGACAATTTTATGATAGAACAACCTGTTCGTCCTTATATGGTCTACTCTTTGACAGCCAAATATGGAAGCCTAAAAAAAGTGAAGTTCGGTTTTTCGTTTACTTAGGAGACCTTAATGCACCTGTGACGTCATTCGGTGGAAATCGACAGTTTTGCCACCCCACACCTAAAAAAAAGTATTTTCGCACGTTTTTCGACGATAACTCGAAAACTACTGGTCCTAGCGAGAAAATGTATAACACCTTTCTTAAACACAATTTTATTTCCAATACTTTTAACCTAATTCATTTTTTCACTGGGTTAGCGGTTTTCGATTTATCATCGAAAAACCTAAAAATCTCAACTTCATAAAAAGTCTTTTTCAATCCATTTTTTTTTGTGAACTTTGACTAAAAAAGGTGTTTTTAAACTCATTTTCAATTATGGTATTTTTACTCTAAAGATGACGTCACAAAAGACGTAAAAATCAATTTTTCTTGAGATTGAGACAATTTTATGATAGAACAACCTGTTCGTCCTTATATGGTCTACTCTTTGACAGCCAAATATGGAAGCCTAAAAAAAGTGAAGTTCGGTTTTTCGTTTACTTAGGAGACCTTAATGCACCTGTGACGTCATTCGGTGGAAATCGACAGTTTTGCCACCCCACACCTAAAAAAAAGTATTTTCGCACGTTTTTCGACGATAACTCGAAAACTACTGGTCCTAGCGAGAAAATGTATAACACCTTCTTAAACACAATTTTATTTCCAATACTTTTAACCTAATTCATTTTTTCACTGGGTTAGCGGTTTTCGATTTATCATCGAAAAACCTAAAAATCTCAACTTCATAAAAAGTCTTTTTCAATCCATTTTTTTTTGTGAACTTTGACTAAAAAAAGGTGTTTTTAAACTCATTTTCAATTATGGTATTTTTACTCTAAAGATGACGTCACAAAAGACGTAAAAATCAATTTTTTTTGAGATTGAGACAATTTTATGATAGAACAACCTGTTCGTCCTTATATGGTCTACTCTTTGACAGCCAAATATGGAAGCCTAAAAAAAGTGAAGTTCGGTTTTTCGTTTACTTAGGAGACCTTAATGCACCTGTGACGTCATTCGGTGGAAATCGACAGTTTTGCCACCCCACACCTAAAAAAGTATTTTCGCACGTTTTTCGACGATAACTCGAAAACTACTGGTCCTAGCGAGAAAATGTATAACACCTTTCTTAAAGACAATTTTATTTCCAATACTTTTAACCTAATTCATTTTTTCACTGGGGCTAGCGGTTTTCGAGTTATCATCGAAAAACCTAAAAATCTCAACTTCATAAAAAGTCTTTTTCAATACATTTTTTTTTGTGAACTTTGACTAAAAAAAGGTGTTTTTAAACTCATTTTCAATTATGGTATTTTTACTCTAAAGATGACGTCACAAAAGACGTAAAAATCAATTTTTCTTGAGATTGAGACAATTTTATGTTAGAACAACCTGTCCGTCCTTAGACATTGATCCAAATATGGAAGCCTAAAAAAATGAAGTTCGTTTTTCGTTTACTTAGGAGGTCTTAATGCACCTGTGACGTCAATTAAAAAAAAAAAAAAAAATTCAAGTTTTTTGAAGATAACTTGAAAACCGCTAATCCTACCGAGAAAATGAGTTAGTTCACAAATAACGGAAATAAAATGTTCTATAAAAAGAACTTTTACATTGTTTCGCTGGGACCAGTAGTTTTCGAGTTATCGTCGAAAAACGTGAAAAAAACCCCATGGTTTTGACCATTTTACGTCACAGTGAGGTCATCTTTTGAGTAAAAAAAAAACTGAAGCTAAAAATAAACTTAAAACGTCCATTTTCATACCGAGAACTAAATATTGCGGTAAAATGACCCTACCAATTAAAAAAAAAATAATAATATTTTAAAAAAATCAGTTTTTTTGACGATAACTCGAAAATCGCTAATTTTACCTAAAAAATGACTTAGTTCACAAATAGCGGAAATAAAATTTTCTATAAAAAAGAACTATACATTGTTTCGTTGGGACCAGTAGTTTTCGAGTTATCGTCGAAAAACGTGAAAAAACAGAAACGTCAGTCTTATGGGATGATTTTACTCGAAAGATTACGTCACAGTGATGTCATCTTTTGAGTAAAAAAAACTGATGCTAAAAATAAACGTAAAACGTCCATTTTTCGTTTCGAGAAACATTGCGGTAAAATGACCCTAACAATCTCAAAAAAAAAAGAAAAGTTTTTTGAAGGTAATTCGAAAATCGCTAATCCTACCGAAAAAATGACTTAGTTCACAAAAACGGAAATAAAATTTTCTATAAAAAAGAACTTATATATTGTTTCGCTGGGACCAGTAGTTTTCGAGTTATCGTCGAAAAACGTTAAAAAAACCCCATGGTTTTGACCATTTTAGGTCAGTACACTCAGGGATTTGTGCCATAATTTAACTTTAGTTTTTTCAATAACTCAGAAACCACTGACCCGATAAAAGATCACTATTTTTTCGATCGGGATGCTCTGAGGATCCCTTAAATTTTTTTCCCTTCCCTCGTTATAGTGGATTGGGCGTTGCCCAGTTGAGGGAATTCACCTAAAATAACACCCGAATTCATGTGTAATCGTGCTCCTCTATTTCTGGAACGGAAATCTCTCGAATGCGAAAAAAAAAAAAAATTACCTCATTTTTGGAAAAAATCCAAACCTACTGTTAATTTGTCCCTCAATTTCATTAAATCAGAAATATCAATAATTTATTGCAATAATCCCTTTTTTAAAGCAATTTTCAGGCATCCCCCCCTTATTTTTGTACGATTTTCCTATTTTTTAAATTTTTCCATATATTAGCTTTGTTCCAATCGCAGTTTGAAACTCCTAAAGCATGCGCAGAAGGATACGCACGTCAAATTTGACGTCGTTCAAACACTTTTTACGTCAAATCAGAATCACCTGACGTCTAATTTGACTTGCGAATCCTTCTGCGCATGCTCCAGAAGTTTCAAAACTGCGGTTGGAACAAAGCTATTGTAAAAAAAAATTATTCTAAATTATGTATCTAAGTTTTTCTGCTCCAATTTTGATCATTTTGTACACAAGGATATTTTTCATATTTAATTTTATGATACTTACGACCATATTTTGAGTTTTCTAAAGTTTAAAGCGGGAAATTATTTAAAAAAATGATTTAGTAAGATGCGTTTTGATGCTTCCGAAAGACTGAAGCGGGCGGCTTTTTCTTTTTTCGAGTCCTCCCACTCATTCATCCCTCCCTAGTAGAATTTTCATTTATACATTTTTTTTAAACTTCGTTTTGTGACCGCTTTCTGTTTATTGTTTTCGATTCTATGGCCCGAGGGTGTCTTTGAGGCATAAAAAAAATTGTAGGTTGGTAAGACTGCTTGATGAACCTTAGAGTTTCAGTCTTGTAGGTTGGTGGTGGTTTTCTGTTTGCCTTCGTGGGTTAGTGGCCATAGAGTCTCAAGCCATACCTTATTTAAAACTTCGATTTTTTGTTGTCTTTTTTTATAAAAAGATCGAGATTTTCTTAAAAAGATGACGTGATTTGACGTATTTTTTTATCCTCATTTCCCCGCTGGCATTTCGTCGTCTTTCCGTTGCCAAAATGTCCAACCATGTTAAAAATATATTTTTTATGAGCATTAAAAAAAATTATTTTTTTTTTAGGTTGCTGGGAAACGAGACCCCCAACAGGAATTCGAAGCTCAGCAATGGATCGAAGCTGTGACCGGTGAACGGTTCCCTCCAGGTAAAAAGTAAAGGGAAGAGGGCGAGTTTTTCGCACCTATCGGCGCTCAAAAGAACTAATTTCAAGGTCACTGTTGGACCTACAAGGGTTTTTGGGCTTCACCTATCGGCAATCAATAGAACTAATTTCAAGGTCGGGCAAACTATTTTTCCAATCTATCTGTCGGCCATCAAAAGAATTAATTTGAAGGTCACTGTTGGTACCAAAAGGGTCTTTTCATGGTTTTTCGAACCTATCGGCAGTCTAAAGAACTAATTTCAAGGTCACTGTTGGAACTAAAAGGGTTTTTTCGGCTTCACCTATCCGCAATCAAAAGAACTAATTTCAAGGCCACTGTTGGATCTACATAGGTTTTTCGGCTTCACCTATCGGCAATCAAAAGAACCAATTTCAAGGTCATTGTCGGGCCAACTATTTTAGAAATCTACCTGTCGGCCATCAAAAGAATTAATTTGAAGGTCACTGTTGGTACCAAAAGGGTCTTTTCATGGTTTTTCGAACCTATCGGCAGTCTAAAGAACTAATTTCAAGGTCACTGTTGGAACTAAAAGGGTTTTTTCGGCTTCACCTATCCGCAATCAAAAGAACTAATTTCAAGGCCACTGTTGGATCTACATAGGTTTTTCGGCTTCACCTATCGGCAATCAAAAGAACCAATTTCAAGGTCATTGTCGGGCCAATTATTTTAGCAATCTACCTGTCGGCCATCAAAAGAATTAATTTGAAGGTCACTGTTGGTACCAAAAGGGTCTTTTCATGGTTTTTCGAACCTATCGGCGCGGCAGTCTAAAGAACTAATTTCAAGGTCACTGTTGGAACTAAAAGGGTTTTTTCGGCTTCACCTATCCGCAATCAAAAGAACTAATTTCAAGGCCACTGTTGGATCTACATAGGTTTTTCGGCTTCACCTATCGGCAATCAATAGAACTAATTTCAAGGTCGGGCAAACTATTTTTCCAATCTACCTGTCGGCCATCAAAAGAATTAATTGAAGGTCACTGTTGGTACCAAAAGGGTCTTTTCATGGTTTCGAAACTATCGGCAGTGAAAAGAACGAATTTCAAGGTCACTGTTGGAACTAAAAGGGTTTTTTCGGCTTCACCGATCCGCAATCAAAAGAACTAATTTCAAGGCCACTGTTGGATCTACAGTGGTTTTTCGGCTTCACCTATCGGCAATCAAAAGAACCAATTTCAAGGTCACTGTCGGGCCAACTATTTTAGCAATCTACGTCGGCTATCAAAAGAATTAATTCAATGTCACATTTGGAACTAAGAGGTTTTTTTCTTGGTTTTCGAAACTATCGGCAGTGAAAAGAACGAATTTCAAGGTCAAGTTATTTACTCGCCTATCGGGGAACAAAAGAACTAAATTCAAGGTCATCCGCTCCTAGAGTACAGTTTCAAACTAATTTTGTTTCAGGAGTTCCGTACGAGTTGGCCTTGAGGGATGGAATCCTTCTTTGTAAACTCATGAACAATTTGATGCCAGGATGTATCCAGAAAATCAACATAAGCGGAGGAGACTACAAATTGATGGACAACATAAATCAGTAAATATGTTTTTATGCTTTTTTTTTTTTATCTCCTCATTTCCCCGCTGGCATTTCGTCGTCTTTTCCGTTGCCAAAATGTCCAACCATGTTAAAAAATATATTTCAATTTTATGAGCATTAAAAAAAATTATTTTTTATTTTTAGGTTGCTGGGAAACGAGACCCCCAACAGGAATTCGAAGCTCAGCAATGGATCGAAGCTGTGACCGGTGAACGGTTCCCTCAGGTAAAAAAGTAAAGGGAAGAGGGCGAGTTTTTCGCACCTATCGGCGCTCAAAAGAACTAATTTCAAGGTCACTGTTGGACCTACAAGGGTTTTTGGGCTTCACCTATCGGCAATCAATAGAACTAATTTCAAGGTCGGCAAACTATTTTTCCAATCTATCTGTCGGCCATCAAAAGAATTAATTTGAAGGTCACTGTTGGTACCAAAAGGGTCTTTTCATGGTTTTTCGAACCTATCGGCAGTCTAAAGAACTAATTTCAAGGTCACTGTTGGAACTAAAAGGGTTTTTTTCGGCTTCACCTATCCGCAATCAAAAGAACTAATTTCAAGGCCACTGTTGGATCTACATAGGTTTTTCGGCTTCACCTATCGGCAATCAAAAGAACCAATTTCAAGGTCATTGTCGGGCCAACTATTTTAGAAATCTACCTGTCGGCCATCAAAGAATTAATTTGAAGGTCACTGTTGGTACCAAAAGGGTCTTTTCATGGTTTTCGAACCTATCGGCAGTCTAAAGAACTAATTTCAAGGTCACTGTTGGAACTAAAAGGGTTTTTTTCGGCTTCACCTATCCGCAATCAAAAGAACTAATTCAAGGCCACTGTTGGATCTACATAGGTTTTTCGGCTTCACCTATCGGCAATCAAAAGAACCAATTTCAAGGTCATTGTCGGGCCAATTATTTTAGCAATCTACCTGTCGGCCATCAAAAGAATTAATTTGAAGGTCACTGTTGGTACCAAAAGGGTCTTTCATGGTTTTCGAACCTATCGGCGCGGCAGTCTAAAGAACTAATTTCAAGGTCACTGTTGGAACTAAAAGGGTTTTTCGGCTTCACCTATCGCAATCAAAAGAACTAATTCAAGGCCACTGTTGGATCTACATAGGTTTTTCGGCTTCACCTATCGGCAATCAATAACTAATTTCAAGGTCGGGCAAACTATTTTTCCAATCTACCTGTCGGCCATCAAAAGAATTAATTTGAAGGTCACTGTTGGTACCAAAAGGGTCTTTTCATGGTTTTTCGAAACTATCGGCAGTGAAAAGAACGAATTTCAAGGTCACTGTTGGAACTAAAAGGGTTTTTTCGGCTTCACCGATCCGCAATCAAAAGAACTAATTTCAAGGCCACTGTTGGATCTACAGTGGTTTTTCGGCTTCACCTATCGGCAATCAAAAGAACCAATTTCAAGGTCACTGTCGGGCCAACTATTTTAGCAATCTACGTCGGCTATCAAAAGAATTAATTTCAATGTCACATTTGGAACTAAGAGGTTTTTTTCTTGGTTTTTCGAAACTATCGGCAGTGAAAAGAACGAATTTCAAGGTCAAGTTATTTACTCGCCTATCGGGGAACAAAAGAACTAAATTCAAGGTCATCCGCTCCTAGAGTACATGTTTCAAACTAATTTTTGTTTCAGGAGTTCCGTACGAGTTGGCCTTGAGGGATGGAATCCTTCTTTGTAAACTCATGAACAATTTGATGCCAGGATGTATCCAGAAAATCAACATAAGCGGAGGAGACTACAAAATTGATGGACAACATAAATCAGTAAATATGTTTTTGCTTTTTTTTTTACTATATCTCGGGAACTACTGGTCATATAGAGAAATATTGGTACTAATTATGGTAAATTTAATTCTCTACAACTTTGAACTTCATGAAAAAACGCAAAAAATGCTTAGTCTACGAGATAAGAGCAAACGGATTGGACTATTCGTTCATAAACTTCGACCTTGAACTTATTTTCTTAAATATCTCATATACTATCAATCCTAGAGAAAAATAAATAAAATCTTTTTTAATTTTATTTCTCTTCTTTTCCTTATCCTAGTAGCGCTGATTTTTTTGGGTTGTTCGTTTTATGGATAAATCTAGGATGATTTCTTTTAAACTTCTTTATTAGCCTCCTACATGTTTCGGGGATGAACCATCCCCCTCTTCAGGGAGTCTGAAAAAATTATATGGAAGGTAAGTACATATGACTTTTTTGGATAAACAGTAATTTCGGTAATATATGACAAGTTGTAACTTATAATAAAAATTTTTTAACACTTACGAAGTCTTAAGTTTTTCAGTGGTAACTATTTTCATGTTATAATTCTCACTTTTTGTTTTTTGTTTCAGGTACGTGTACATTGGGAATTTCAGGAATCTCGAAGCAATAACACCTATTTTTTAACAGAAAAAATTATGTTTTTTTTTTTTTTGTTTTTTTAAAAAAATGACTAGATAAAATTTTTTGTAACTTACGTTTTTAAAAAATCAAGATAAAAATTCGATGACTAGATTGTTTTTATTTTTTTATATAATAACTGTTTTTTTCCTCTTTCTCATTCTTTATATCACAGACGCATGTAAACGAGGAAATTACTGTTTATCCAAAAAAGTCATATGTACTTACCTTCCATATAATTTTTTCAGACTCCCTGAAGAGGGGATGGTTCATCCCCGAAACATGTAGGAGGCTAATAAAGAAGTTTAAAAGAAATCATCCTAGATTTATCCATAAAACGAACAACCCAAAAAAATCAGCGCTACTAGGATAAGGAAAAAGAAGAGAAATAAATTAACTTTAACAAAATGGAATGCACAAACGAAAACATGGAAGGTAATGACCAAAACTGGATCAAAAATCTTAAGCAGGACAAATTTATATTTAATATATTCAAAAAAACAGAAAATTGTATGAAAAATTAGCCAGCAACATTAACCAAACGAATTTTCTATTAACCTGTAAAAATAACAATATCTTCCCGAACAGTATAGTGAAAATTGGTACTTCATGTCATGAATTTGAACTTCATTCATTTCATCTGTATAAAATCTACACACAATAGGAAACAAGTATGTTTTAAACTTATAAGAGTGTTAATAGAGGACTCGTTTATAGAAACTAAAAAATCCAAAACGATATAAAAAAAACAAATGTATTTTAGCCAACAGATTAGAATATCAACTGTTCCAAAAAATTCACGTTCTTTATGAAAATAACTACAATAAGTGTTTCAGAAAAGAAAAAGATAGACTGAAGTCAAAATTTCAATTTTTAAAAGAAATACAATGTATCCCCGAAGCAACAACCAAAAAAGAAACATTAACAATAACGCTAAAAATACAATAATGATAAAAATTCATTACTAGTTAACAAAACCAAAGTAGAAATACCCACAGCAGTCGCGCAAACCCTCATGCTGGGCCCCAAATTCAATTTACCTCTTAAAGAGCCAAAACAGAGTATACCAAAAATTATTGCTGACACAGAATATATACTTGAAAAAATGGAGATACACCCAATGCCACAAAAAACATCTTAAGAGGAAAAATAGCAAACTCCATCACCAACTACATACATGAAAACAACAAAATCAAATCCATAAACCCCAAAATTTTAATTGCCCATGATAAAAATCGAGCTATCCTCCACAATGCTGCCCGAACAAAAAAGTTTTTTAAAGACAATCCTTCCATCATCGCTTTAAACTCAGACAAAACTAAACAAGTAGTCCTTTTAGATAAGAAGAATATTTAAATAAAATTGAAGCCCTTTTAGAAGACAAAAATACATACTCAACGATTGAAACAGACCCAACGAATAAACTGCTCAATCTTAATAACCGATTAGTTAACAAATTATTTGATGCCAACTACATTGATAAATATGAAAGAACTTCGCTAAACTCGTATCACGCACAAATCCCCTCCCTATACGGAACCTATAAAACAAAAAACCATAAAATTAGACCAATTGTACCCACTTACTCCCACCCCCTTCGTAAACTATCACTATATATTCTTAAAATTCTCAATAACATAAAAAATAAAAATAATTTTAGTGTTAAAAATGCACTGGAACTAAAAGAATTTTTAAAAGAAAACCCCCTCAATCAAGACAATTGTTTAATTAGCCTTGATGTAGTTAGCATGTTCACTAATATCCCAATACAATTTGCTATTGATATCATCGAAAATAATTGGAGTACACTAATACAACATACCAAAATTAACAAAACATTGTTTCTAGAACTCCTAAAAAACTGTCTCACCAACAACTATTTTTGGTTTAACAACAACTATTACCAACAAACTAAAGGGCTACCAATGGGAGCAGTATTAAGCCCAATAATCGCGGATATCATCATGCAAGAATTGTTACAAGATATAACCTCCACCCAAAAATTAAACATTCAATTTATAAAATTCTACGTAGACGACCTAATAATATCTTTACCAAAAACCAATACGAGGTCTGTCCTAGATCTGTTCAATGCTAATAAGTTCGGTTTAAAATTTACTCTTGAAGAATCAAAAAACAACATTCTGCCGTTTTTAGATGTTCTTATTTACCAACACCCTGATGGAAACATGTCTTTTGACTGGTACACCAAACCGACTGACTCCGGTAGAATTATTAGTTTCCTGTCTAACCACCCTTTTCATATCAAGGCAAACTTACTAAAAAACACTATCAAACGGGCCTTAAGTATTAGTGATCAGGAATTCTGGAAAAAGAATTTGATCAACATTACCACTAATTTTAAAACATTTAATTACCCCAGCCATTTAATTAAAAAACTTACGAATGAAGTCAAACAGGAGTTGTGCCGGACTGAGAGTGGAATCCCGAGTGAAGTATGGGGAGGTACTACCTACTGCTCATTCACGTATGTAAAAGACCTAACCGACAATTTAAAGAAAATTTTGTCAAAAGAATGCAACAACAACAACATTGCAGTAACCCAAAAAATGACTAACTGTGTAAAAACTTTATTTCCAAGTCTAAAAAAACCTATCGAACCCTTAAAGAAACAAAATGTGGTTTATAAAGTTACTTGCAACAATTGCGACACCCCTTACATAGGTCAACTTCAAGGCCCTTAGAAGCGCGGATGAAAGAACACAAAAGAGATATAGCGTTGTTCGACACAAAAGTAGGCCTAAGTCGTCATGCCGTGCAATACAAACACACATTCAACTTTGATGACGTTAAAATTCTCTACAACGAAAAAAATACTCACAAAAGAATAACATTAGAGAACATAGCTATACACAGTCCCCCATTTCTGCAAATAATAGAGGCCCAAACGAATCAATAAATACCCTATATGAAAATATACTAAAAATCATATGATAGTTCACTTAAAAAAAAAAAAAAAAAAAAAAAAAAAAAAAAAAATTATTAATTGCCTTTTGTTTACTCCGACAACACTGGAAACACAGGACGATCATTGATAAACAATCAAACAATGAAACCTACCTACCGACCTTGATGAACCGACCACGTTTTTACACCTTTTATTCCTTTTTATTGCCCAAAATACTGTTTTTTAAAATATTATTAAATTATTCATCCTCGTTTACATGCGTCTGTGATATAAAGAATGAGAAAGAGGAAAAAACAGTTATTATATAAAAAAATAAAAACAATCTAGTCATCGAATTTTTATCTTGATTTTTTAAAAACGTAAGTTACAAAAAATTTTATCTAGTCATTTTTTTAAAAAACAAAAAAAAAAAAAACATAATTTTTTCTGTTAAAAAATAGGTGTTATTGCTTCGAGATTCCTGAAATTCCCAATGTACACGTACCTGAAACAAAAAACAAAAAGTGAGAATTATAACATGAAAATAGTTACCACTGAAAAACTTAAGACTTCGTAAGTGTTAAAAATTTTTTATATTATAAGTTACAACTTGTCATATATTACCGAAATTACTGTTTATCCAAAAAAGTCATATGTACTTACCTTCCATATAATTTTTTCAGACTCCCTGAAGAGGGGGATGGTTCATCCCCGAAACATGTAGGAGGCTAATAAAGAAGTTTAAAAGAAATCATCCTAGATTTATCCATAAAACGAACAACCCAAAAAAATCAGCGCTACTAGGATAAGGAAAAAGAAGAGAAATAAAATTAACTTTAACAAAATGGAATGCACAAACGAAAACATGGAAGGTAATGACCAAAACTGGATCAAAAATCTTAAGCAGGACAAATTTATATTTAATATATTCAAAAAACAGAAAAATTGTATGAAAAATTAGCCAGCAACATTAACCAAACGAATTTTCTATTAACCTGTAAAAATAACAATATCTTCCCGAACAGTATAGTGAAAATTGGTACTTCATGTCATGAATTTGAACTTCATTCATTTCATCTGTATAAAAATCTACACACAATAGGAAACAAAGTATGTTTTAAACTTATAAGAGTGTTAATAGAGGACTCGTTTATAGAAACTAAAAAAATCCAAAACGATATAAGAAAAAACAAATGTATTTTAGCCAACAGATTAGAATATCAACTGTTCCAAAAAAATTCACGTTCTTTATGAAAATAACTACAATAAGTGTTTCAGAAAAGAAAAAGATAGACTGAAGTCAAAATTTCAATTTTTAAAAGAAAATACAATGTATCCCCGAAGCAACAACCAAAAAAGAAACATTAACAATAACGCTAAAAATAACAATAATGATAAAAATTCATTACTAGTTAACAAAACCAAAGTAGAAATACCCACAGCAGTCGCGCAAACCCTCATGCTGGGCCCCAAATTCAATTTACCTCTTAAAGAGCCAAAACAGAGTATACCAAAAATTATTGCTGACACAGAATATATACTTGAAAAAATGGAGATAACACCCAATGCCACAAAAAACATCTTAAGAGGAAAAATAGCAAACTCCATCACCAACTACATACATGAAAACAACAAAATCAAATCCATAAACCCCAAAATTTTAATTGCCCATGATAAAAATCGAGCTATCCTCCACAATGCTGCCCGAACAAAAAAGTTTTTTAAAGACAATCCTTCCATCATCGCTTTAAACTCAGACAAAACTAAACAAGTAGTCCTTTTAGATAAAGAAGAATATTTAAATAAAATTGAAGCCCTTTTAGAAGACAAAAATACATACTCAACGATTGAAACAGACCCAACGAATAAACTGCTCAATCTTAATAACCGATTAGTTAACAAATTATTTGATGCCAACTACATTGATAAATATGAAAGAACTTCGCTAAACTCGTATCACGCACAAATCCCCTCCCTATACGGAACCTATAAAACAAAAAACCATAAAATTAGACCAATTGTACCCACTTACTCCCACCCCCTTCGTAAACTATCACTATATATTCTTAAAATTCTCAATAACATAAAAAATAAAATAATTTTAGTGTTAAAAATGCACTGGAACTAAAAGAATTTTTAAAAGAAAACCCCCTCAATCAAGACAATTGTTTAATTAGCCTTGATGTAGTTAGCATGTTCACTAATATCCCAATACAATTTGCTATTGATATCATCGAAAATAATTGGAGTACACTAATACAACATACCAAAATTAACAAAACATTGTTTCTAGAACTCCTAAAAAACTGTCTCACCAACAACTATTTTTGGTTTAACAACAACTATTACCAACAAACTAAAGGGCTACCAATGGGAGCAGTATTAAGCCCAATAATCGCGGATATCATCATGCAAGAATTGTTACAAGATATAACCTCCACCCAAAAATTAAACATTCAATTTATAAAATTCTACGTAGACGACCTAATAATATCTTTACCAAAAACCAATACGAGGTCTGTCCTAGATCTGTTCAATGCTAATAAGTTCGGTTTAAAATTTACTCTTGAAGAATCAAAAAACAACATTCTGCCGTTTTTAGATGTTCTTATTTACCAACACCCTGATGGAAACATGTCTTTTGACTGGTACACCAAACCGACTGACTCCGGTAGAATTATTAGTTTCCTGTCTAACCACCCTTTTCATATCAAGGCAAACTTACTAAAAAACACTATCAAACGGGCCTTAAGTATTAGTGATCAGGAATTCTGGAAAAAGAATTTGATCAACATTACCACTAATTTTAAAACATTTAATTACCCCAGCCATTTAATTAAAAACTTACGAATGAAGTCAAACAGGAGTTGTGCCGGACTGAGAGTGGAATCCCGAGTGAAGTATGGGGAGGTACTACCTACTGCTCATTCACGTATGTAAAAGACCTAACCGACAATTTAAAGAAAATTTTGTCAAAAGAATGCAACAACAACAACATTGCAGTAACCCAAAAAATGACTAACTGTGTAAAAACTTTATTTCCAAGTCTAAAAAAACCTATCGAACCCTTAAAGAAACAAAATGTGGTTTATAAAGTTACTTGCAACAATTGCGACACCCCTTACATAGGTCAAACTTCAAGGCCCTTAGAAGCGCGGATGAAAGAACACAAAAGAGATATAGCGTTGTTCGACACAAAAGTAGGCCTAAGTCGTCATGCCGTGCAATACAAACACACATTCAACTTTGATGACGTTAAAATTCTCTACAACGAAAAAAATACTCACAAAAGAATAACATTAGAGAACATAGCTATACACAGTCACCCCATTTCTGCAAATAATAGAGGCCCAAACGAATCAATAAATACCCTATATGAAAATATACTAAAATCATATGATAGTTCACTTAAAAAAAAAAAAAAAAAAAAAAAAAAAAAAAAAAAATTATTAATTGCCTTTTGTTTACTCCGACAACACTGGAAACACAGGACGATCATTGATAAACAATCAAACAATGAAACCTACCTACCGACCTTGATGAACCGACCACGTTTTTACACCTTTTATTCCTTTTTATTGCCCAAAATACTGTTTTTTAAAATATTATTAAATTATTCATCCTCGTTTACATGCGTCTGTGATATAAAGAATGAGAAAGAGGAAAAAACAGTTATTATATAAAAAAATAAAAACAATCTAGTCATCGAATTTTATCTTGATTTTTTAAAAACGTAAGTTACAAAAAATTTTATCTAGTCATTTTTTTAAAAAAACAAAAAAAAAAAAACATAATTTTTTCTGTTAAAAAATAGGTGTTATTGCTTCGAGATTCCTGAAATTCCCAATGTACACGTACCTGAAACAAAAAACAAAAAGTGAGAATTATAACATGAAAATAGTTACCACTGAAAAACTTAAGACTTCGTAAGTGTTAAAAATTTTTTATATTATAAGTTACAACTTGTCATATATTACCGAAATTACTGTTTATCCAAAAAAGTCATATGTACTTACCTTCCATATAATTTTTTCAGACTCCCTGAAGAGGGGGATGGTTCATCCCCGAAACATGTAGGAGGCTAATAAAGAAGTTTAAAAGAAATCATCCTAGATTTATCCATAAAACGAACAACCCAAAAAAAAAAATCTTTTTTGTGTAAAATTTAACGAAGATTATTTTTGAACTTGGGCGTTTTTCGCTAGGACCAATAGTTTTTGAGTTATCGTCAAATAACTGAAATAAACGTATCTTTTTTAGGTTTCAGAAAGCTTGCATCAAATATGGTGTTCCGGACGTCGATCTATTTCAAACCGTCGACCTTTTTGAACAGAAAAACATCGCACATGTCACCATGACGATTTTCGCCATAGGAAGAACGGTAAAAATATTGAATTTTTTTTTTTTTTTTAACATAATTTTAAGGCTTATCGTCACCCTGAATGGAGAGGGCCGTGGCTTGGGCCGAGGCCTTCTGAAGAAAATAGGCGGGAATGGAGTGAAGAACAGCTCCGCGCCGGGGAATGCGTCATCGGCCTCCAGGCTGGCCAAAACAAAGGAGCTACACAGGCTGGGCAAAATTTCGGCGCCACCCGTAAAATCCTTCTCGGCAAATAAATTCAAAAATGTCTTTAAAAAAACTCTAATTTATTCAAATAATTAAAAATTTATTAATATTAATTTTATTTATTTCCTTTTTTTTTTCAACGAGATTCATGGCTATAATGTCCAAAAAAGTAGTTGGACTCTTGGCAGTTAATAAAAATTAAGTTGGTAGCATTGGTTTTCCTCCCCCCTTCCGTATTTTGTTTGAACAAAAAGTCTTTATACATTTTTAAAGCGTTTGGCACTCATTTTTTGAGTTAGGCAACACTGTTCGAGTCTCCAAGCAAACAGATGAGTTATCAGGGTTTGATTTAACGTTTACAAAGTTGGCAAACCTGCTTGAAATCAACCAGAAATCATGGCTTTTTCTAGAAAATGGGATCAGAAAAAAAACAATTATTTTAAAAAATTTGTTTTTAATTACAATTTTTTTTTATAACATTGGTCAACCTTATTGACTACCAACCCTTTAACCTTCCTGTTTTTTTCTCTTCTTTTTAAGTAAAAAAAAATTCAAATTTCGGGCAAAAAGGTGGGGACTTATTTTTTAAAAAATGACAAAAATCACAGAAAAACATGAAAAATTAAACATTTATAAAATTATTGTTCATGAGGACTTATTTGTAAAAAAAAATCCAATTTTTCAATATTGATGTATTAAAAAAATTGTTATAATACTGAGATCATAAAAAAAAAAGACATTGGCAACAAATTTACAGGCTTACCAACAGAAATTTTTTTTGGTAAAAAAATGATAAAATTGGTCAACATGAGTGATTTCGAGCCTTATTTCAGAAAAAAAAAATCAACCTCATTTCTCAACAAAATAGTTATTCTATATAAAAAACAAAATATTATAGTTTGGATTAACATAGAATATATTTTTTAAAATTTACAAAAAAAAATTTTTTTCATCGGTTTTTAAGGTTACGTCATGTAGCGCATCACAGCTCGGAGTGCGTAAAGTAATTCCGCTTGCATTCTTGCTTCCAGGATCATAATGTTCACATGGACCTAAAAAAATAATATTTTTAAAAATGGTGATTGTTTTAGTTTTTGACGATAACTCGGAAACTATTAACCCTAGCCAAAAAACACTTTAGTTCAAAATTAATCTTCATTACATTTCACACAAAAAAGATTTTATACATTTTTCTCTCGGATTGATAGTTTATGAGATATTGAAGAAAATAAGTTCAAGGTCGTTATGTGAGAACGAATTATCTGATGACCTTGAACCTAATTATTTCAATATCTCCTTAAGTATCAATCCTACAGAAAAAATGTATAAAATAGTTTTTGTGTGAAATTTGATGAAGAATAATTTTGAACTAGGGTGTTTTTTCGTTAGGACCAATAGTTTCTGAGTTATTGTCGAAAAACTGAAATTTTTTATTACTTTTTCGCTGTGTTTGAATTCTCGGAGTACCCTGTCGTAATCGGCTTTGGTGACCCTTTCAGGGTAACAGCAAGCGGATTTAATAAACGCTTTAAGCGAACGTTCTAAAAGTTGATTCACCTCCCCGTAATCGTAATCGTCATGCCTGAAAATTTGAGTATAAAAATTCGCTTTTTATATAAGAAAGTAAATATTTACCTGATTCCGTACATGCATTGGATATAATTCCAGATTGCCCGTCGGAATCTGGAAGTATCGACGTCTTTTCGACCGCCCATCGTATAATACGTTAAATTGTACGCTGTTTTAAATTTGTCGTCTAATAAATTTCCGACATCGTTGTACAACCTATTGACTAGTGAGAAACCGTGGTCGTCCCATGAATAATCCTGAAAAAAAAAAAAAAAATTTAAATAATGAAAATATCAATTTTTGCGGTGGTGGAGGGGATTTGGACCAAAATTTGACATTTTAAAGAAGTTTGGGTGGCAACAATGGCTAATGTCACCCGCCACTTTGATCCAGAATATTACGTGCGTTTGGACTAAATAGACATTTTAAAACAGTCGTTATGGGTAGGGTGGTTGGTAATACTGGTTGTATCATTCCCTAAATTTGCTACGTTTGGACCAAAATTCCCATTTTTGTAGTTGGCAGAATCATTAAGATTCGGGTTGTTGGTCACACTGGCTACATATTCCCCATCACTTTAACTCGCTAATTCTGGACAATAAATTGCAATATTTTTATTGGGTTTTTGAGCTATTAAAGGTGGTTGGTAACACTGGTTTTATAGTCCCCCACCACTTTAACTCACTTTGGACCAAAAACAGCCATTTTTTTTATTTTAGGTTGATCTGGCTACACTGATCAACTACACTGAAACGTTTGTGCCTCTGGATAAGTCGGAAGAGACGGAAGGGTTTTTAATGATTAAAATTATTTGTGTGGTTGGTAAAACTGGTATCCCAACCTTTTAGTTCAAAAATTGAAAAGTAAAAACGTTTGTGGCTAAGGTCACCCGCCACTTTGATCCAGAAAATAACGTGCGTTTAGACCTAAATAGACATTTTAAAAGGGTCGCTATGGGTAGGGTGGTTGGTAACACTGGTTGTATGCCACTTGCTACTTTTGGACCAAAATTGCCATTTTTGTGGTTGGCAGAATCTTTAAGATTCAGGTGGTTGGTAAAACTGGCTACATGTTCCCCATCTTACTTCTGGACAAAAAATTGCCATATTTTTATTGGGTTTTTAGCCATAAAAAAGGGGGTTGGTAACACTGGTTTTATAGTCCCCCACCACTTTAACTCACTTTGGACCAAAAACAGCCATTTTTTTATCTGGCTACACTGATCAGTGATCACCAAGTAGGTATATGATTGTGTGGTTGGTAAAACTGGTATCCCCACCTTTTAGTTCAACAATTGAAACGTTTGTGCCTCTGGGGAAGTCGGAAGAGACGGAAGATAGTATTTAATGATTAAAAAATTAACTTTCAGAAACTTTTAAAAGGTTAGTAACAATGTTTTTCACCTAATATTGAAGATAGACTAACTTTAAGACATAACAAAAATGTGGTTGGTGAGCCTGTTGCTCCCAATACATTTAAACTATTTTAGCATGCACTGAACTACTTAAAAATTCAAGTACCTGTACCCTAAAAGTAGGAATTTCCGAGTTTTCTCCCCTCCGGGCGAAATCTTCGTAGAGGAAATTCGGGTCTTCGACAAAATGGCCGACGGAGGGTTTTGGCTGAAGGGCGCTTTTGTCGATGGCCGGCGAAAGTTCAACACTTTGCGACTCGACCCTTTCGAACCTTTTCGCCATTTCGGTCTCCGAGCATTCTTCGCTACGTTCGGAGAGCGATTTCATGCGTTCCATTAGCGTGTCGACGCCGACTTCAACGTCGCTCCATTCTCGCCCGACGGTTTTTTTCGGAAGCGACGCTTTTTTGACTTCGACGCCGCCGCCGCCGACCGCACGACTCTTATCCTCCACTTCTTCCGTCATACCGCAGCCAAATACGAAACTTGAAAGACTATGGAAATGCGCCAGAAGTACTATCGCATGAACTACTTCCGCCAACGACCAACTATCTTCCAGCCCTCTCGTTAATTTCTGAAAGAAAAAAAAATTAATACTTCCTAAATGGTTAGATTTACAGGGTTGTTCAATTAGACATTTTTGGTGCGCCTCAAAAAGAGCTTTCCAAAAAGTCATCATTTATGAAAATCGGTCCAGCCGTTCTTGAGATATTAAGGATTAAAGTCAGACGTGAAGAAATATTCACTTGTTTTGGGTTCATATCTCAAAAACCGATAGATTTACAAGGTTGCCAACTTAGACACTTTAAATACGCCATTAAAAGAGCTTTACAAAAAGTCATCATTTATGAAAATCGGTCCAGCCGTTCTTGAGATATTAAGGATTAAAGTCATACGTGAAGAAATATTTGCTTGTTTTGGGCTCATATCTCAAAAACCGATAGATTTACAAAGTTGCCAACTTAGACACTTTATATGCGCCTTTAAAAGAGCTTTCCAAAAATAGGTTTTTTAGGTGAATCGGTTCTGCGGTTCTTGAGATATCGGCGTTTTAAGTTTTATTAGCGAATACTTACTTGTATATGAGTTTTATTAAGAAGCCATGGCCGATGCGCTAAAATCTTATTAATTTCGTAAAGATTTTTCAGTTTCTGCGGAATATAATTTAAACCCCTAAGCCACTCCTGGTCTCCTCCCTGAAGTAAAAATTCTTGCTTCTGCATATTAATAAGATAACTACACTGATGCCTTCCGGCAGCCTGAAAAAAAAGTTCATTTTTCGCTGAAAAGATTCAAATTTCAAAATTTACCATGATGGCGATAAAATGTCGATAGTCGTAGGGCAAAGGGCCATCACCTTTGAGAATAAAATGCTGAGTCCTGAGAAAAATGTCCAAATAAGTCGGATGATATCCCATCACTTGGGTCACCTCATCGTCTCTGTTGTTCTGAAGAAAAGCATCGATGAACAACATGTGTGACGCCTGAAAAATAAAAATAAAACCTTTTTAGACAAATAATGTGGTTGGTAACACTGATTTCCTCCTTTGGAACAATCAAACTTGAAACAATGATATCTCAAGAACCGCTGGTCCGATTTACTTAAATGACCTATTTTTAGAAAGCTGTTTTCAAGGCGCATCTAAAGTGTTTAAGTTGTCAACCCTGCAAATCTAATGGTTTTCGAGATATTTGAGTCTGAACATAAAAATTAGGGATTTCCCATATCAAACTTAAAAAGCCAATATCTCAAGAACCGCAAGACCGATTATCATAAATGACCACTTTTTAGAAAGCGCTTTTAAAGGCGAACCAAAAATGACTAAGTTGTCAACCCTGTACATCTTTCGGTTATAAAGAAAACTTAAGGTGAAAAAAATGGAAAATTTTCCCCCGTCGTATGATACTTTCCCCTCCTTATAACCTCTCATGGGTTATACTCCCCCTCCTTAATTTTTCCTTCTCTTTAAGGTTGGCAACACTTTCCCGCCATTTTATTTTAAAATGAGAACATCGGAAACCAATTTAGAGTAGAACTTTTGTCCTTTTGCATTAGTAGGGCACGGAAAAAAATTTATTCAACGGGCACGCCGTTTGAAACTTCTCCCTCCTTATAACCTCCTATGGGTTATACTCCCCCCTCCTTAAGACTTCCCCTCCTTATAACCTCTCATCGTTTATACGCCCCCTCCTAAATTTTTCCTTCTTTTTAAGGTTGGCAACACTTTCCCGCCATTTTATTTTAAAATGAGACCATCGGAAACCAATAAATTTAAAGTAGAACTTTTGTTCTTTTGCCATTAGTAGGGCACGAAAAAAAATTTATTCAACGGGTTCGCCGACCTCTGAGATCGACCTAGAGGCTTTTGTCGGACGTTAATTATAGAGGTTACACAACGTGGACAAAATTCGAACCCCCCCACCCCCACCCTACTTTCACTTAATCTTCTTTCTAATTTTCTTTTTTTTAGTCCGAATTTTATCTTGTGAAATCAAAGCAATGATCCTGAAAAATGGCAACACTGGTGGAGAGTTGCCAACCTTTTTTTTTGTCTCAATATACAAATATGTGTGGTAGGATTCCACCAGAGTTGCCAATTTTGCAAAAATTTGTGCTGTTTAAAAGAAATACCGAATTAATTTTTCAAGAGGAACAGTGCTACCAACGAAACAAAATGACAATTTAAAATGGAGCGGTTCTTGAGATATTAGCGTTTTAAGTTAGATATGGGAAATACCCAACTTTTTATGTTTATACTCAAATATCTTAACAACCGTTCGATTTACAGTGTTGACAACTTATACACCGTCAAAAGAGCTAAAAAGTGGTCATTTAGAAGAATGGGTCCAGCTATTCTTGAGATATCGGCGCTTATAGTTGTACAAGGGGAAATCCTCATTGATCATGTTTAGACTCAAATATCTCAAAAACCTTTAGATTTACAGGGTTGACAACTTTAACACTTTTGGAGCGTCTTTAAAAGAGCTTTCCAAAAAGTGGTCAATAAAGAGAATCGGTCCAGCGGTTCTTGAGATATCGGTGTTTTAACCGTTTTTTAACAGAGTTGCTCACAAAAATAGGTTGGCTCTTCGAAAGTCAAAAAATGATGATTTGGTAAACTCTGAGTAGGGTTCAAACAGTGTAGCCAACCTCAGTGTCTGAAAAGGTATTTTGTGTTGAGGGAGGAGCCGGGGTTACCAACAACACATACAAAGGGACCATTTTGAGTTCCTCCTCCAGTGTTACCAAAAGTTAAGCACCAGTGCGATAAACCGTTAAAAGGTTTACCACAAGGTCTGTTCCTTAATTAGGGTCAACATCTGCCCTCAAAAAAGGGTTTTTACAATGCGAAATGTATCGGGTTTTCTTTATTGTTCCGGGACGCGTGGCGGCATCTGGAAAAGCAGATGTGAACCTCCCACAACAAATTTTACAGGTAGAAAAAAGGGGACTTCTTGCCGCCAGACATTACGGGAGACAAATTGTTCCGGATCAGCTGATGCTCAGATGTTTCCGACCTCCCGGAGCGGTAATTCCCCCCTCCCCCTCCGGAGGCCCCTCCGTATTTTTTCATGCATAATCGATCCAAATATTCAAGCGGAAACCAGTTTGATAATTGCATTGGCATAAAAAGTTCACAACGCACATTGAACATGTTGGTAACACTGTTAAAAGCCCTACAGGTTTCATTTTGGGCAACACTGTTCACGAGGCCACAACCATCTCAATCACGGACTGGATAAGTAGGCAACACCAGTCAAAAACTTGGGACCAAAAATCCACAGTTTTTGTTTCTCTTATCAGCTTTTTAGACATTTTAAGTCAATTTATCGGTCTGTTCTGTGGGGTTGGGAATACTGGCGGTTGGCAACGCTGCACAAATCATCCCTTCTCAAGCACAGTTTCCAAAATTTCTTGACAACTTTTGTTAAGTTGGCATCACTTTCATCCCCCCCTGTCACTCTTTCGAAATAATTAATCTTTTAAGCGAGATTTAAACAATTTCCAGACATTTTTATCTTTTGTTATCTTCCCGGATAGGATTCAATACAAAAAAATTTATTCTCACGTAAATAACGATTATCTTTTATCTCGAAGATAAATTTACCCCCCTCCCATCTAAAAAAAGACCCTAAAAAAGCTATTTTAAAAAAATGTAATATAATATATTTTTTTATATTTTTAGATCTCCATGTACGAGATTGGAATTTTGTTTTTTCAGTTCTCCCGAGGTCAAAAGTCGTAGAAGAGTGGGGCCCCGTCCGAGATTCAATAAAAACAAGATAGAAATTTCGAAGTTTAAAAAAAAATTACGAGAGTTGGCAACACTGGTTCAGTCTTAAAACACGGTCAATTAATAAAAACCCAAAAATCTAAATTTTCGTCCCTATTGGGCTTTGAGAAGTTGGCAACACTGTTACAGCCTTAACACAGATTATAAAAAAAAATTAAAATTAAAGAATAAAAATAATAATTCATGATTAATGACAGAGAAAAAAATTTAAATACAATCGTCTAAATAATTTACTTCCGATTTCTAATAAAATTTCGTATTAATTATTGAGGGAAGGAAAAAATTGTTTACATGATTCAGATGGCCTTGGCCTTTGTGGTTTTATATTAAGAAGGTTCTAGAGCTTATAATTGGGTATCGTTTTTCGCTTTCATTTTAATTTTTCGATATCTTTCAGAAAAAATGAATAAAATGGAAGATTTTAATAGTGTCCATGGAGATGTCTTGATCAGTGTTGCCAACAAAACGCCGATATATCAATAACCGCTGGACTGATTCTCTTATATGACCACTTTTTAGAAAGCTGTTTTCAAGGCGTATCTAAAGTGTCTAAGTTGTCAACCCTGTAAATCTAACGGTATATGAGATATTTGAGTCTGAATATAAACAACTGAGGATTCCCCATAACTTTAAACGCCGATATCTCAAGAACGGTTGCACCGATTTCCATAATTGAACACTTTTTGGAAAGCTATTTTAAAGCTGCATAAAAAGTGTCAAAGTTGTCAACCCTGTAAATCTAACGAGATATTTGAGCAAAAAAAAATTGAGTGTAGAACCCCAAGCCGTGGTTAGGTTGAAAATTTATGACCACTGACCCACGAAGTTTTTCTGAGCTATTTTTATACAAACAAAATAAATTGGGGGTCCCACATAATGAAATCCAAGGACAAAACGTTTTATTCTATTTTTTACTTCTTCTCTACTCCCGCGAATCGACCGTCTTTCTGTCCAAAAATTAGCGGAGAGTTGGCAACACTGTTTTTTGACGTCACGATTCAATGGAGAAGACTTAAATAAAAAACGATTTAGCCCAGAAAGGATGACTAGACGAAAAAAAAAATTTATCGGCCTCCCAAGCCCACATCTTGCATTTCATCCTTGGAAAAAAAACCACATGGCCACTTCAGCAATAAAAAAATGGTGGACGAAGCGAAAAAAAATTTTTTTAAACAAAATAAATAAGTATTCGGTCATTTTCGACCCGAGAGTGTAATAAAATTCCCTTTTTTTATAGGAAAGAAATAAAAAACCGTTTTTCCAGCTGTTAGGGCTCTTTTACTTCCGTTCTTTTCATTCAGGAAACTTCCGCTTTTGTGTGCCCTCAAAAAACCCTCGTATTCAGATCAGTAAGGCCTTTTGATGGGCAATACCGGAAATTTCGAAGTTCTAGATAAAATGTTTAATATCGAACTGATCAAGAAGGCACTGGCAATTCTGCACTCAATTTTTTATGTTCAGACTGAAATATGTCGAAAACCTTTAGAATTACAGGGTTGACAACTTAGACATTTTAGATGCGCCCTTTAAAGAGCTTTCCAAAAATAGGTCATTCAAGAAGATCGGTCCAGCCGTTCTTGAGATATCGGCGTTTATAGTTGTACACGGGGAAACCCTCAATTTTAAGGTTTAGACTCAAATATCTCAAAAACCGTTAGATTTACAGGGTTGACAACTTAGACATTTTAGATGCGCCCTTTAAAGAGCTTTCCAAAAATAGGTCATTTAAGAAGATCGGTCCAGTCGTTCTTGAGAGATCGGCGTTTATAGTTGGGCTGAACTAAATTATCTAGAAGGCACTGGCATCCGCCATCTTGCCAGTCCTCTGACCACTTGTACAATTAAAAAATTTGTCCTTAAAATTTTAACCCTGATAAGAACGGCCTTGTACGGCTTCCTCGATTGACAAAAGCAATAAAAAAAATGTAATAAAAGGATTCTTCCCGGAGCCATCATGTGTTGAACACCATTGTTGCCGGGTATCCTTGAAAGTTTTAAAAATAGTCTAGCCCCTTCGGACTCCCGTATCTCGAAAAAAAAGATAAGATATTCAATTTTTTCTTTTCTTGCTTTCTCTATGGCTCACGTGCACAGCTAAACTGATAATTAATTTCCAAGATACGGCAGTTGTCAAATTTAGGTTGCTCACCCTGATTTAAGAGCGGGAAAACAAAAGCTGCCTCCTATATCGATTTTTTTGGTCGCTGAAAAACTTCATATCTTTAAAATCCAACCTGATTTTAATGCGTGAAAAATTTTACGGCATCCTAAGTTGATTAAAAGTCTTTAAAATCCAATAAATAATCAAAGACATAGGTTGCTCAACCTGATTTTAATGAGGGAAAAAATTCGGCCTTCAACATTGATTTTTAAAAGTACAATCTTTAAAATCTAATTTTAGGTTGGTAAACTTGATTGAAGAGAAAACATAGGTTGCTTTTGTTTGGAAAAGAAGCTTAAGGTAGCAGAACCTGATTTTTGAGCGGAAAAAAAAATTAAGTGTCATTCAAGGCCTTCTAAATCGAGTTTTTTCCCACATATTACATTTTTTCCATATAGGCCAATAAAAATATCAAATTTGAAGTATTTTTAGCGGGAAAACATATGAAAAGGATATAAAATGCAATATAATGATGAAAAGATAGTCAAATTTAAGGTTGTTGAACCTGATTTTTGAGAGGGAAAAAAAGCCATCTTTCAAAGGCTTCTAAATTAAGTTTTTGAAAAAAACGAAAGAACGATGAAAATCTCAAATTTAGGTATTTAGAGAGGGAAAATGGTTTTTAAAATGCATATTGGCTTGGAAGAAAGGCATTAAAATGCTATAAAATTATGAAAGACAGTAAAATTTAAGGTTGTTGAACCTGATTTTTGAGTGGGAAATCCCCCCCCCCCCGGATTTAAATTTAATATTTATGATTGCTTGTGTGTTTACTCTTTGGTTTATTATTTAACGCTTAAGGCGACAGTTGCCATGGCAACAGTGGGCACTGACCTCACTTCGAACTGTTGCCAGGCGTCTTATTTTTTTATCAGTTTTTACCTTCGATTTTTTAAATAATTTAAGAAAAAATAAAATCGAAAAGTCACTGACCTTCATAAATCGATACAAACTGGGGAGAAAGCGGAGATTTAACGATCCAATCATCACTTAAGGACGGAGAAGAAGAAAAAAAAGGTTCAAAAATTATAGAGAAAGCAGGAAATTGCGTTTTCTACGATTATAATGCGAAAAAATCGCACTTTCCGCTTCTTTTTCCACCTTTTTTTTTCCAACCCAAATGGAAATTTCCACATTATCGATCATATCTCTTAAACTATCAAGTTTACGGAAAAAACACTTAAGTACAAAATTAACGAGCGTTAAATTTGCAACAAAAAGGACTTACATGTTTTTCCTTTAGGATAGATGGTTTAGGAGATATTGGGCACACTCTGGCAAAAAATTTTAAGTTGGCGAACCTGCCTTTTCGATAACGACTTTGTCGATCTCTCTTTTTGGCAAACTTACCTACTTTTATATCCAACATCGAAAAAATCGTTAAAAAAAAGGCAACTTTGTATTCAAATAAGGTTGTCGGGCTTGTTTTTTTTTTATTTTGGATGTGGGCGGACTGGATTCTGTGGCCGTTTCCACAGCGCGTAAACAACATTTAAATAAAAACAAATAAAAGCGAATTTATCGCCCATAGAAGATAATATCGACGCTTTTATTATTTTCCATGACGAAAGCACGATAAACAACAATTTTGGACAACCTGAATAATTAAGAGAAAAAAGGGATATTTTAATTATGTTTCCCAACCTGATATTGAGAACTTTATGTACGCAGGGGGAGGTAAATGAGAAAGCGGGAAGACTAATTAGGGGAAAAAAGATAAAAATCTGTTTTTTCTACTCAGAAAATGACAAAAAAGTCTACTGCCCCACTTTTTCTTATTAAAAAAAAGTCGTCCTAAATTAGGGTGGCAACATTGGATGTAATGCGGGAAAATCGCTATTTCACGATATAGAACGGTAAGAGGTAACACAGATTCAAAAAGCAGGTAAATGTTCGGGTATCTCACAATTTAAGGTATAAACAATTGGTAATACTGTGGGAGAGAGAGAAGAGAATGAATAAGAGAAATCATGATTTAGAAGGCTGTAGTCAAGAAATAAGTTGGCAACATTGTTCTATAGATAATAATTGTCTCCCTAAAATCATTTTAAACAAAAGAACTTTTTTTTTTTTTTAAATGGTGACCGAATTCTAGTTCCTTTTACAATGGGGATCCCTTCAAGGTCACCCAGTATTGCCTTTCGAGAATCCCTAAGCTTTTTCAAGGTTAAAACAAGAAAGACGATTTTTCGACGATGCACTTTCAGGTTTACCAACTTAAATAGTACGGAAAAAATAAAAATTGAAGGTCGAGGAAGTGGACTATCGCTCGACCTTGCCCACTTGAATTTTCAAGTTTTGGCTAAATAGGAAGTCTGCCGGATTGAGTCATTTTAAAATAAAGGAAATGATAATAATTATATTTTAAAACACGTAGATATCTTACAGGTTTACCAACATAACGACAAAATGGAGAAGTCATTTTCGGTCACTCAATGACCAATGTCACAATTGCCAACATAATGGCTTAGAGGAAATTTCAAAACGACGATTTTTGTAAGCTGTGCTTATCAACATAAAAAGTTACGAATTAAAGAAAAGTAAAAGGTTTTTATATAAGTATACAGGTTTGCCAACATAATTCAAAGTAAGTGAAAAAGACGGATTTTAATGCGTCCTTGACCACTGACCCACGAAGAAACTGAAAATATTTAAACTTCAATAGAAAAAAAAAGTAAAAACTCCCACCCCGTCCTACTTTCACTCATCCCCCCCCCCCCCAGACAATATTCTTCAAGTTAACCATCTTTAAAATAAAAATAAATAATAAAAAATAATAAAATTAAATTAAAAACAAGTGGATTTTATGTATACTTTAATTCTCTATCTTTTAGAACTAGGCGGTCGTACGAGAAAAACGCTTATTTTACGGGATAAACGCGAAAAACCCCCAAAAACCCCATATTTTTACACTTTAAACGCCCATATCTCGGCCAAAATAGGGTCAAAAATACAAAACAATAGTGAATTCAATGAAAATTTAATTCTCTACAACTTTGAACTAAATAGTCGTACGTGAAAAACGCTTAGTTAACGAGAAAAACCGGAAAAACACATACTTTTTAACTTAAAACGTCCATATCTTGGCCAAAACAGGGTCGACAACCACAAAAATATATGAATTCCAATCAAAATTTAATTCTCTACAACTTCGAACTAAGTGTAAATACGCGAAAAACGCATATTTGACGAGATATTTGGGAAAAAAGATGAGAATCTTACATGGGTGATGTGATGTCCCATCTCCTCCGGTAAAGCGGCTTCGTTGCCGGACTGTTCTGGTCTGTTGGCGATCGGAATCGTGAGGCCGTTAGAGAAACAACACAAAAAAAAACTTCACTTTTTTTTAATAATAAAAAAATTAATTATTTAAAACAAAAGATATGAGGCTATCGCGTTTTTAGAAAAAAAATTTTTTTTTTGTTTTTGAAACGTCGAAAACCACGATAATAAATTTTTTTTGTCCTTTTTTCCGCTACTGTGTGGACATGAGACGTAGTCCGACTGAGTTGCCGGCACTGGGCTTTCTATCATCTGGTTTTCTCGGGGTCGATGAGAGAAAAGGTGGGGAGAACTGTAGGGTAGGGGGCAGTGGTTAGGCGAGGGGCGGAGTTGAGGGGGAAATTTCGAGCGTTCCCATTGGCTCTGAGGTAACCAAAGGCGAAATTGCATCAGCTGACTCGGTCCCGCTTGGCAACACGCTCTCTTATTATAAACCTCGGGATTTTTAATTTTTTTTCCTCCCTTTCTACTATTTTTACCCTTAAAAACTTCTTTTTTTCAACAATTCTTCGTGGGTCAGTGGTCAGAGACTCTCATTTTATGATTATGTTGGCCCCACTGCTCAGATGAAGTTGGCAATAGTGGCATCAGCTGACTCGGTCCCGCTTGGCAACACGCTCTCTAATTATAAACCTCGGGATTTTTAATTTTTTTTTCCTCCCTTTCTACTATTTTTACCCTTAAAAACTTCTTTTTTTCAACAATTCTTCGTGGGTCAGTGGTCAGAGACTCTCATTTTATGATTATGTTGGCCCCACTGCTCATATTAAGTTGGCAATAGTGGCTAATGGTGGTATCAACTGACTCGGTCCCGCTTGGCAACACGCTCTCTTATTATAAACCTCGGGATTTTTAATTTTTTTTTTCCTCCCTTTCTACCATTTTTACCCTTAAAAACATCTTTTTTTCAACAATTCTTCGTGGGTCAGTGGTCAGAGACTCTCACTTTATAATTATGTTGGCCCCACTGCTTAGATTAAGTTGGCTTTTTGTAGTCGGGCAAAAGGGTGTCGTTATTCTATTTCTTAAATTTTTGGGCCCTCCCAAATGTTTTTGTTTCACGTAACACTGCTCAGATTAAGTTGGCAATAGTGGCTTTCAGTGGCCAAAGGAAGGACATTCTATTTCTTAACTTTTTAAATTGGCAACACTGCTAAGTCCTATTATTCTGTCTTCAAAAGCACACTTAAAAAACTTAAACACATAAAAAACTACAAAAAAAAACACACTTAAATGTTTTTATTTTAAGATGAACAGTTTAGGAGATATTGGGCACAATGGCAAAACTTCATTTTTAAGTTGGCGAACCTGTCTTTTCTTATTTAAATACTTATCTAAATAATAAAATTAATTAAAACGTACCCTATACCTGTGTTCGGAAGTCCTTCTCAAAATATAATGACAAAATTTTAGTTTTTCCATTTTCCTCCTCGTTTTTCCTCTCGGGAACATTAAAAATAAACCACAAAAACTTCCTGAAAATCACAAAAAAAAATTTGAAAATTCTTCCCAGGCTCCTTTTATATAGAGAATGTAAGAGGAGGGGGAGAAATGACAAAATTTCCAGTTCAGAGTTCAGATGTCTCGGAAAAATAAAAAAAAATCTTTTATCGCTTGTAAATATTTATTTCCTTTTTATTTTTCCCCCAGAATACGATAATGAAAAATTGGGTTCACCATTGTCGCCAACGATGACGAATTATGACGTCATCGATAAGGGCATAGACAACAAGTTTATCTCATTCTTTTGAAGGACAATAGGAACAATTTTGATAAAAAACGTTTTTTTTTTTCTAACATGATGAAATATGTCAGCAACCCCATCAAAACTACAACAACAACTAATAAAGGAATGTAACATTCACTTTTCCACACGGTTACACCCTTAGAAAAGGGGCTCGGGATACCGGTCTATTTTGCGGTTGTAGGGGAATTTCCATCCCCTTCTTTTTCTAAATACAGTTGGCTTCCGTAGATTTTAACGTCTATAAAGTTTTCTCAGGTTTTTCGAAGATAACTCGAAAACTATGGGTCCTAGCGTAAAAACACACTTATTCAAAATTATTTAACGTTAAATTTTAAACAAAAAAGATGTAATACATTTTTCTCTAAGATTGATAGTTTTTGAGATATTCAAAGAATAAGTTTAAGGTTGTTGTGAGTTACGTTTTCTCAGGTTTTTCGAAGATATATCCAAAACTATTAGTCCTAGCGTAAAAACACCGTTTTTTAAAAATAATTTACGTTAGATTTTACATAAAAAGATTAAATACATTTTTCCTCTAGAATTGATAGTTTTTGAGATATTCAAAGAATAAGTTTGTTAAAGAGAGTTACGTTTTTTCAGGTTTTTCGAAGATATCTCGAAAACTATTAGTCCTAGCATAAAAATATCCTAATTCAAAAATAATTCACGTTAGATTTTACATAAAAAAGATAAAATACATTTTTTCCCTAGGATTGATAGTTTATGAGATATTGAATAAAATATGTTCAATGTCATCGTTTGAGAACAAATAATCCTATCGAATCCTTTTTAATTTTAGTTTTTCGCAGTTATCTCGTAAACTAAGCGTTTTTCTCGTTTTTCCACGAAGTTCAAAGTTGTAGAGAATTAAATTTACCACAAAATAGACTCAATTTGTAGTCTGTGAGGCCAGTAGTTTCCGAGTTATGGGAAATTGAATGAAAAACGTAATGAGCCCTTTTACAGCTTGCATATGAGATAATGAACATTTTTTTGAACATCTGTACCCTCTTGTACATTTTATAAGTTTATTACTGTTATTTCGTTACTTTCAAGACGTTATTACATCTCCCCCTCTTTTCTATTTAATAATACCGTGGGGGTTATTAAGTTTTGAAAAGAAATTTCAAGAGGGTTTTTTTAAAATGTCATATGACGCGAAGGGTGAGTAATACCTGAATTTGACGGGTTCGCCCTAGGGATGAAAGGTGGCGAAGGGATGAAGGGACCGCCCGCCGTCCTATTTTCAGAACCCTTCAAGCCCTTTCACGCTGCGAAGCTTCTCCGGAGATGAGAATTTTTTATGGTGAACAATTTAGAAAAAATTTGTGGATCGATGTTAATTATTCATTTTTAGCCAAAAGTTGCGTAATTGAGGTGTTTTTTTACACAGGTGAATTTCTGAGTCATCGCCCGTCTAAAACGAGAGCTCAGAATTGGCAGACACGTTGTCTCCAAGGGCGAATCGGATGAAAAAAAAAATTGTTTTTCTATTGCCTTTAAAATAATTTATTAGGAAAAAAAGTACTTGTTTGAAGAGCTACCAACGAAAACTTCCTTAAAGAGAAGTAACAATATAGGAGGGGGAAGTATAACAGTGGGGGAAGTATAACGAAGGGGGAAGTATAAGGGAACGGAAGTATAAAGGAGGAGCAAAGGGAGGTGAAAGTTTTTTTCCGAAAAATTTTCCAATTTTTTTTTTAAATTTTCCGAGTTTTTTTTTAGTTTTCCTATGTTTTATTTTTTAATTTTTCCATTTTTTTTTTAATTTTTCGGTTTTTTTAATTTGCGCTTTTTTTTTAAATTTTTCCGGTTTTTTTAATTTGCGCTTTTTTTTTGAAAAATTTTGAAGTATAAGTCAGGGGAAGTATAAAGGAGGGGGAAGTATAAGTCAGGGGAAGTATAAAGGAGGGGGAAGTAAATCAGAGGGGAAAGTATACCTAACGGAGGGGGAAGTATAAGGGAACGGAAGTATAAAGGAGGAGGAAAGGGAGGGGAAGTGTTTTTTTTTTTGGAAAATTTTCCGAGGTTTTTTTTATTTTTATTTTTTAATTTTTCCGGTTTTTTTTAAAGCGCTTTTTTTTGAAAAATTTTGAAGTATAAGTCAGGGGAAGTATAAAGGAGGGGGAAGTATAACGGAGTGGGAAGTATAAGTCAGGGGAAGTAAATCAGAGGGGAAAGTATAACGGAGGGGGAAGTAGAAGGGAACGAAAGTATAAAGGAGGAGGAAAGGGAGGGGAAGTGTTTTTTTTTTTTCGAAAAATTTTCCGATTTTTTTTTTTAATTTTCCGATTTTTTTTTTTAATTTTCCGAGGTTTTTAATTTTGATGTATAAGTCAGGGGAAGTATAACAGAGGGGGAATGTATAACGGAGGGGGAAGTATAAGGGAGGGGAAGCTTTTTTAAAAAAAATTATTAAGGTTTTTTAAAAAATTTTCCGAAATTTTTTTTTTTAATTGTCAAAGTTTTTTTTTTTCGAAATGTCAAGGTAGAAATAATGGGCTCTTTGGCCTACGGATGTGCCTCTCGTAATGGGTAGAAGTATGAAATTTCTCCCTACTAAAAAAAAGTAATTATTAAAAAGTGGCAATTTTTTTACACCAAAAATTCGTCAAAAATATAAGGAGTAATTGGTGAAAATTTGGTAAAAATCGGACCAACAAATAAAAAAAAAGCGAATTTTTTAAAATTTCAAACAGACATATCTCCGCCATTTGTTCGAAATTCAAAAATCGTTAGTTTCTTGTTTTCCGACTAAAGACAATTTGGTGAAAATCTGATGAAAACTGTGGCCGTAAAAATTCTACGGACGGCCGGCCGGCACCGCAGACAAAGTTGAGATCGGTATGCATATTCGAATTTACCCCTCCCCAAAAACCCGACGTGGATAGTAATAGCACCAAGCAACCCAAAAAAAGTTTTTATCGATTTAAAACCATCATAAATCGCTTTAGAAGGCCATCTCCAATAAATTTGACACCCCACATGACATATTAAAAAAATTATTTTTCTCCCATTTTTTCGATTTGTCGCCATTTTGGTCGATTCTTTTTCAATCGGTACCAAATTTAAGCAATTTGAATTTTATTTTTTAAGCATGAATAATACTAAAAACCAAGATTTTGAATTATTTATGAAGACAAAGGAATTATCTCGGGTTTACCCTTTCATTAGGATGAAACTGAGAATCCATTATCCTTCGTTGGCTTTAAGGTCCTTTAATCTCCCATTTTAAATATTTAATATCCAATCAGCTTCGTTGAAATAATAAACCATAGTGTAATCCAAAAAGGGTTCTGCACAATCATTGTTTTTCCCACATTTTTGGCGAAGCGCCAGAATAAATGAGGAAGTCAAAACGGATTTTGAGAATGTTTTAAAAACGTATTTTGCGCATCTAGAAGATAAAAAGAGAAAGAATAATTCCATGCTTTCTTTTATGGAGTTACAAGGTCATTCGTTCCTCCCACATAAAAGAACGCTTTGTCTTTTTTATCTGAAAAATAAAATGATAGTACGATTTGTTGAATAAAAAGGTTTTTCCTTCATTTCCTTCTCCCTAAAATCTTCCGTTTTTATGAATCATTTTGTCATAAATTGAGAAATATTGGTCGTGCGGAGAAGAACTTGGGTCTAATTGTGGTAAATTTAATTCTCTACAACTTTGAACTTCGTGAGAAACCATGAAAAACGCATAGTTTACGAGATAACTGCGAAAAACTGAAATTAAAACGGAGTCGATAGGATGGGAGAAGTTCCACATAACGCATTTCACCCTAATGCAGTTGAACATAAAAATTCTGCATTTCGACATATATTAGTTCACCATAATGCGTTTCGGCATGATTATGCATAAAGTTCTCTAAAGTTTAAAAATTTTGAGCATAATGCATTTCAACATAAAGCGTTTCGCCATAAACGACTTTTCAATAAATGCAAGTCGACATAAAAGAAGTGCACCATAACGCTTCTCTCCATAAAAGCCTCTCTTTAAAGTTGTTGTTTCGCCATAATGTTCTGTCGGCATAATACATCTCCACATAAATTAGGGAGAGAGAAAGAGCCTACTTTCGTCGTTTAAAACGCGATTATGGCGAAACGAAAAAACCTTAAAACTTGACAGTTCACCATAATGCAATTCAACACAAAGCATCTCACCATAAACTAGTTTTAAATCTCTTCTTATGGTGAGATGTAGGTATTATGTTCAAATTATGGTGAACGTTTTCGACTATATTCTATATGTTGAGTTGCAGATTTTTATGGTGTATTTCGCGATTTCTGCTCTTTTATGGTCGCATTATGGCGAAACGCATTATGTCGGCACTTATACAGCGAAAATAGGTTTGCTCTTTCGCTCTCCCTAGTTTATGTCGAGATGTATTATGCCGACAGAACATTATGGCGAAACAACAACTTCTTTTTTTTTTAAATGAAAGTTTCTTTTTAGTTCAACTGCGTTTTGTTGAAACGACTTCTGTTAATCTCGTCTTTATGGTGACAGTTCACCATAATGCATTTCAACATAAAGCATCTCACAACTAGGAAAAGCAAGCAGGCAGCCAATGAGATCAGCTCGTTTTATAACACAAGGGGGGTTAATGTTTTCCCTCTTATGTGCGAATTGCATTATGGTGAACTGTCAAGTTTTAAGGATTTTGTCGTTTCGTCATAATCGCATTTTAAACGGCGAAAATAGGTTCTTTCGCTCTCCCTAGTTTATGTCGAGATGTATTATGCCCAAACGACAGAAACAGTTTTATGGCGAAACGACAACTTCTTTAAAATGAGAGTTTCTTCTATGTTCAACTGTGTTATATTGAAACAACAAATTTTATGTCGAAACGACATAAACGCGAGTAACTAAAATTAAATAGGATTCGATAGGATTATTCGTTTTCAAACGTATTTTATTCAATATCTTATAAACTATCAATCCTAGAGAAAATATGTATTTAATCTTTTTGTGTAAAATTTAACGTTAATTAATTTTGAATAAGGGTGTTTTCACGCTAGGACCCATAATTTTCGAGTTATCTTCGAAAAACTGGAAAAAACGTAACTCACAACACAACAATCTCAAACTTATTCCTTGAATATCTCATAAACTATCAATCCTAGAGGAAAAATGTATTTAATCTTTTTTGTGTAAAATTTAACGCTAATTAATTTTGAATAATGGTGTTTTCACGCTAGGACCCATAATTTTGAGTTATCTTCGAAAAACTGGAAAAAACGTTGTTGTAAAATGGAGAAAACGTCAAATAACCCTCAAGGGTATTATAATACGTTCCTTTTGAACAAGTTGAAAATCTTCCTTCTATTAGCTTCCCCCCACACTTCTTTTCACAAGAAACGATATAAGAGAATAAATTGAATATGGCTTCACCCTGATAGGGTTGGATGAAGGGATAAAAGCCCTTACAAATTGAAACTGCTCTCCCGTGAAGAAAAAAAAATTATTTATTCCATTTTTGTTGCTAAAATAATGTTTTTTATCTTGAAAAATAGTCAATTTATAATTTCTTTTTCTTTTGGAGACGGGATGACAGATGCCGCTTTTTTTCCACAAGGAAGCAATCCAATTTGAACCGTCACATCCACCCGCAAATTACACGTAATCCTGTCAGTTTTTTTATATCTCTTCATATCTCTCTTCTTTCGTTTCTTCTTCTTTTGAGAAAGTTTCCCAAGACGTGTCGAATCCCCACTTCGAGATAAACTTTTAACATAAATAAACAAAATGGCGAAAAAAATCTATGGAAATATTATTTTTCAATATGTCATGTGGGGTGTCAAATTTATTGGAGTTGCCCTTCTAAAGCGATCTATGATGGTTGCTGATCGATAGATCAATTTTTTTGGTTACTAGGTGCTATTTCCGGGGATTTTTTTCTTTTCCGATTATAAGTTGAAGTACTGGTTTGAAGAGCTTTCAACGAAAACTTCCTTTAAGATAAGTAACAATATAGGAGGGAGAAGTATATGGGAGGGGAAGTATAACGGAGGGGGAAGTATACGGGAGGAGAAGTATAAGGGAGGAGAAGTATAAGGAAGGGGAAATATAAGGGAGGGGAAGTTTTTTTTTTTTCAAAAAATTTCAACAAAAAATTTTTTTTAAATTTTTACGAAAATTTTTCTAGTTTCAAGGTAGAAATCATGGGCTCTTTGGCCTACGGATGTGCCTCTAATAATGGGTAGAAGTACAAAATTACTCCTTACTAAAAAAAAACAATAATTAAAAAGATGAAATTTTTTACACCAAAATTTTTTTTTAAATATAAGGAGTAATTGGTGAAAATTTGGTGAAAATCGGATGAACGGTTCGGCCGCAGCGAATTTTTTAAAATTTCAAATAGACATATCTCCGCCATTTTTTCGAAATTCAAAAATCGCCCCCGTTAGCTTAGAAGTTCACCGAGTAGAGAAAATTTGGTGAAAATCTGGTGAAAATCAGTGGAAAATTGTGGCCGTAAAGTGTTCCAGAAAGGACGGCCTGCCGGCACCACAGACAAAGTTGAGATCGGTAAAGATCAATATGCTTTAATCAACCAAAATGCCGAAAAAAAAACGAAAAAATGGGGGAAAAATAATTTTTTTCAATATGTCATATGGGGTGTCAAATTTTCGGAGTTGCCCTTCTAAAGCGATCTATGATGGTTTCAGATCGATTCGAATTTTTTTATGCGTTCCCCGATATCATAAACAAATTTTTAAGTTAAGCAAACACTAAAAAACGACAAATTTCCATAAATTAAAGAAGAAAAAAAATTTGTTTTCTTATTTTTTAAATTGCTAAAACCGGTTTTGTTCTCCTCTCTCGATTTGCATTTAACCACCATCATGAAGGCTCTCCTAGACATAATGGCACCTCTTCATGCATAGACTTATTAATCAAGAAAGAGGAAAAAAAAAAAGAAACCCATTTCTTTTTAAGGCAAAACGGTTTTTTAAATTATCATCCTCATTCGCCTTCCTAAATCGTTTTCCTCGACATTTAAATTTTGTTCTCAGATTCAAAAATTGCGAACTTTTTCAATTGTTTTTATATGGATTTAGGTTGCATATATAATTAAAGAGCGGAAGATTTTATAATTAGCCCCACGTTTCTCTCCAAGGGCAGAATGACAGGAGAATGCAAAAAACTTTGAAGATTTGAGGGTGAAGATGACTCTTAAAGCTAATTGGCTCCTCCTTAAAAAGACACAAAATCGTCCTCAAAAACGCCATTTTTAATTGAAACGTTGGGGTGGGATAAAAAAATTGAAAGTGTCAACGAACTCAAAATCTGCCTTGACCCCCTAAGGAATAGTTCGCCGAGAAAGGGGTCCTTGAAATCGCTCAGATAAAATTCTCCGTAGTTTAAAAAAAACTACTAGATTTCAAACATCTGTTACTTCCAAGTACATATAGTAGCGTCATAAATGAACTGAGGTTACATGAAGTGTAGTTCGAAATTGGGTCGCTTGAAGCGCTGAATATCGAGTGACGTCACTCGCAATTTTTAACTTCCTTAAAGAAGTGTGATACCCTCCACGTTGGGTTTTTGGGTCTTCCAGATCCCGGAGGGTCAAATCGAATACTTGATCTTTACCGATCTCATATTTGTCTGTTGAGCCGTCCGGCCGTAGCATTTTTTGTTATTCTGTTTTTGAAAAATTCGGGGTTTGTTTCAAGTCCTCCAATGGTACATTAACTTTTATGACATCTGGCGGCATAAAAAATATTCATATCAACCTAAAACTGTCACAGATGTCTTTAGAAGGACTACTCTGTTAAATTTGACACCCCACATGACATATTGACATCCCTTATACTTCCCTTCCTTATACTTCCCCCTCCTACTTTCGTTCATTTATACTTCCCCCTTCGTTGTACTTCTCCCTCTGTAATACATTCCCCTCTGTTATACTTCCCCTCCCATACAATTTCCCCTCCGTTGTACGTCCCCTCCGTCATACTTCCCCTCCTATATTGTTACTTCTCTTTAAGGAAGTTTTCGTTAGAAGCTCTTCAAACAAGTACTTTTTTTGGTTTCTGGGAAGGTAGAATTCATGTTATACTTTTGGAAAAGGGTCTGCAGGTTTGCCAACAAAAAAAGAATTTGATTAAAATCATTAAGTCCTTGGTGTTGAATGTCCAGTGGGTCAGAAAGGAGGTGGGAAATGAAAAATTGAGAAAACTTCCAGTGGAGAGAGGTTTTTTTTTTTGAGCGGGAAGCCTTGAATGGATTTGCACAAAATCTAAAAGTGCCCTCGGAAGTTCAGCGACCCCTCCGACATTTCGTCACTTCACAGAAACCGGCGGGAGAAAAATTCGTAATCTCCACTTTTTTTTTGGTGGCGAAGGTGATTAAAGAGCAATTTGATTACCAAAAATAAAATTTCAAATGTCAACTCTATCACAGCCAGCTGTTCACTTATATTTCTGAGTGAATCCGCCACAAAAAAATATTTTTGAGATTTTTTTTTTTTTTTTTTCCTTTGTAGGTGACACCTGAAGAACACGTGACTGATCGCTCATTGTTTCCAACATGATCATTACCCTTAATCAGGCTTGCCTGAAACCATTGTCTAAAATACAGGATAACATCACAATTTTCGTCCCATTAACGTCAAAAGGAAAACGGCAATTATGTCCCTTCTACGAATTAAAAAAAGGTTTTTTTTTTGTATTGGCAACCCTGAAGAACCATTGGCAAACCTAGTAAACCTGAGCAAGACTTTTTTGACGATAACTCGAAAACTATTGGTCCTAGCGAATTTCCCTGGTTAGAAAAAATAATCTACGTTAGATTTCGACTATTTTATTCTGAGTTGCAGATTTTTAAGGTGAACTCGGAAAATTTTTCGAAAAAACAAAAAACTCGGAAAATTAAAAAAAAAACTTGGAAAATTTTTCGAAAAAAAAACCGGAAAATTTTTCGAAAAAAAAACCGGAAAATTTTTTGAAAAAACAAACAAAATTTTTCGAAAAAAAAAAACTTGTAAAATTTAAAAAAAAACAACGAAAAACCCGGAAAATTTTTCGAAAATACAAATAAAAACTTCCCCCTTCCTTATTCTTCCCCTCTTTATACTTTCCCTCCTTTATACTCCCCCCCCCTTCGTTATACTTTCGTTCCCTTATACTTCCCCCTCCGTCATACTTCCCCCTCTGTTACACTTCCCCTACTTTGCACTCCATCCTCCGTTATACTCCCCCTTCCTTTAACTTCCCACTCCATTATACTTCCCCTCCTTTGTACTTCCCCCTCCTATATTTTTACTTCTCTTAAAGGAAGTTTTCGTTGGAAGCTCTTCAAACAAGTACTTTGGTTAAAAACTTCCGTGTTATCAAATTTTTGGATCTTTGACAGAAAAAAAAAAAATCTCAATTTTCAAAATTTTGTGTTTTTCTGGCTCTCTGCAACCTAAAAACTCCATTTTTTTCTTTGCTTTTTTTAATAGAGCGAGAAAAACCTCAGAAGTGACCGCAACAAATGGCTCCTCATTCTTTAAGGCCACCTTGACCGATTTGCATGTCCGATGAGTCTTTTCCCCGTTTTTAAACTAAAAAACCGACTTTTTCTCACCCTGAAAAACCATAATTTGAGCAAAATTCTGTTTAAAAACAAAAGTATTGAGAAACTCAGGAAACTAGTTTATTTTTATTTATTCCTCCGTCCGCAGAACTCCAGAAAAGCTTTCGCAACATCTCACCCATCTTGTGTAATCCCAGTAAAAAGATCCGAATGTTGGTACACCTGGAGCGCTCGTTTAAAAACCTCCTAGGGCAACTGGGCATTAAACTCAATTGAAACGAAAGACTCTTGATTGCCAATTTAACGTGGAATTGTCCTAAATTTGCCTTCAAAGTAGAATAATTGGCGGGGACGATAGAAAAATATAAAAGTCAACGCACTTTTAATTTTTTTGTTTTTCTCCCCATTTCCTCTTTTTTAATCAAACACCATGTTCCAACCGCATTTTGAAACTCCTGGAGCATGCGCAGAAGGATCTGCACGTCAAATTAGAAAACAGTTTTATCTCGAGAACGAATAATCCGACAGAGTCCGTACTAGGCTCATTTTAAAGGGTTTTAGATTTAGAAAAATTAATAGCTTTGTTCCAACCGCAGTTTGAAACTTCTGGAGCATGCGCAGAAGGATTTAAATGTCATATTTGACGGACAACGATTAAACGACGTCAAATTTGACGTAGAAGTACTTCTGCGCATGCTCCAAGAGTTACAAACTGCGGTTGGAACAACGATAAGGGTTTATATACGCTATCTATAATACATTTTGGCAAAAAAGACTAATTGAACATGGCGTTTTTTCGCACGTTTTGTGCTGTATCTCGAGAACGAATAATCCGACAGAGTCCGTACTAGGCTCATTTTAAAGGGTTTTAGATTTAGAAAAATTAATAGCTTTGTTCCAACCGCAGTTTGAAACTGTTTTGGAACTTCTGGAGCATGCGCAGAAGGATTGAAATGTCATATTTGACGGACAAACGAATTGAACGACGTCAAATATGACGTGAAAATCCTTCTGCGCATGCTCCAACCAGTTGAAAACCAGTTAAGCCTCAGGAAAAAATGGTGGAAAAAGTTTGTATAACTCTCATTTAATTTTATTTTGACTTGAAGCGTCCGTGTTTGGTATTTCAAGATAGGATTATGATTTAACAAAAGAAAAAGGGGGGCCCGGGGCGGATTTTTTTTTCCAAGCGACAATGGAAGGTAAAAAAAGAAGGGTTTCATTACGTCTGGTTATAAAAGATGATTTTTTTTTATGAGTAGGGGTGAAGAATAAAGATTTGAATGTTTTGTGGGGGATGATTTTTAAATTAACTCTCTTTTTCCCACACTTCTGACGTCATTACGTAACCCCGATTTTTTCTTAAACAGGTTTACCTAGTAAACCTATTCTCAAAATTCCCTTGTTGTTCCCTCTCAAGAAGTAATCATTCGATGCTGTTTTGAATTTCGCGCCTTGAGTGGGGGGGGGGGGTGACCTTGAAAATCCAACCAATCAATATTTTTCCCCGTAAAAAACCTGAATGACGTCCACAACTTTTGCATTAGTAGGGCCCGAAAAAAAATTTATTCAACGGGTTCGCCGTTTGAAACTTTCCCTTCCTTATAACCTCCCATGGGTTATACTCCAACCTCCTTAAGACTTTCCCTCCTTATAACCTCTCGTCCGTTATACTCCCCTCCTTAATTTTCCTTATTTTTAAGGTTGGCAACACTTTCCCGCCATTTTATTTTAAAATGAGACCATCGGAAACCAATTTAAACAAGAACTTTTGTCCTTTTGCATTAGTAGGGCATGAAAAAAAATTTATTCAACTGGTTCACCGTTTGAAACTTTTCCCTCCTTATAACCTCCCATGGGTTATACTCCACCTCCTTAAGACTTTCCCCTCCTTATAACCTCATCGGTTATACTCCCCTTCCTTTTTTTAAGGTTGTCAACACTTTCCCGCCATTTTATTTTAAAATGAGACCACAACAGTTGTAACCAGTTTTCACAATATGTAAACAAATCGGAAAAAAAACTTCACCGCAAAAAAATGGCGGAAATTAAAATTGATAGCCTTACAGAAAAAAAAAGATTTATACATACATTGTTTGGTTGCAACGGGTAACTGCCGTTTATTATCTTATCGCTAGAATAATTTATTGAATTATTTACTCCTCGAGGCATCGGTTTTTTAAGGTCAGAAAACTATCTTTATGCTCTGAATTGAATAAGAATGAAAAAAAAAATGCATTTTAAGTGAGAAAAAATAATTTGTAATCTTTCTGACGGCGGATGCGGGCCTAGGGAAACCGGCGATTATCCTTTAAATACGAGAAACTTAAAAAATTTAAACGAGGAAGTCAAAGTTTTGAAAACAAATTTTTTTTTTGGCTTGTACTTTTACAGTACTCATGACGTCACAACGTACCTCCCATGAAAATTGACCGGATTGATAAATCGAGTCTCTAAATAGATCGATTATTTACCGTTCAACCGGTCGTTAAATCACCGGCTATCTCATTTTAGTGACGTCCTAGAGTGCCTAGTGACGTCTTAGAGTGCCTAGTGACGTCCTAGAGTGCCTAGAGACGTCCTAGAGTGCCTAGTGACTCCTAGAGTGCCTAGAGACGTCCTAGAGTGCCTAGTGACGTCTTAGAGTGCCTAGTGACGTCCTAGAGTGCCTAGTGACGTCCTAGAGTGCCTAGTGACGTCCTAGAGTGCCTAGTGACGTCCTAGAGTGCCTAGTGACGTCCTAGAGTGCCTAGTGACGTCCTAGAGTGCCTAGTGACGTCCTAGAGTGCCTAGAGACGTCCTAGAGTGCCTAGCGACGTCCTAGAGTGGCTACTGACATCCTAGAGTGCCTAGCGACGTCCTGACGTCCTAGAGTGCCTAGCGACGTCGTGGAGTGCCTAGCGACGTCCTGGAGTGCCTAGTTACGTCCTGGAGTGCCTAGTGACGTCACAAAACGATTATCTACTAAAAATTACCGGTTATCAAAACCGCAAATTAGAACAAAAATTGAGACTTTTCGGAAAAAAAATTTACGTTTGCTTAGTAAATCGTTAAATTGTGAAAAGCGGAGAAGCCCCCCCCCCCCCCCCCCCAGGGGAATTAATCACCCTGCTAATTGCGTTTATACTCTGGGAGGTTCGTTAAGTCCCAGGAACCATTAATAATGTCTTAAATCACCGAGAAAAGGATTCTCCGCGAATATTTAACATCATAACCAAAGCCATTTATACAAAACATGGTTTAAAATGTTAATTTACAAATTGGTGACGTCATAAATGAACTGAGGTTACATGAAGTGTAGTTCGAAATTGGGCCGCTTTAAGCACTGAATATCGAGTGACGTCACTCGTTCGCCATTTTTAACTTCCTTTGAAGTTACTGTGATACCCACCACGTCGGGTTTTTGGGCGTCAATTCGAATATTGATCTTTACCGATCTCAACTTTGTCTGTGGTGCCGGCCGGCAGTCCTTTCCGCAATCACGGCCGCGCAAATTTTAAAAAGAAAACTCGGAAAATTTTTCGAAAAAAAAAACAAAAAAAACTTGGAAAATTTTTCGAAAAAAAAAAATAAAACTTAAAATTTTTCGAAAAAACAAAAAACAAAAAAAACTTGGAAAATTTTTCGAAAAAAAAAAAAAACTTAAAATTTTTCGAAAAAAAAAAAGAAAACTTAGAATATTTTCGAAAAAAAGAAAATTCCTCCTCCGTTGTACTTCCCCCCCCCTTATACTTCCCCCTTCGTATTTTTCGATTTTTTTCGCGCCCTACTAATGCAAAAGGACATAAGTTTTTCTTTAAATTGGTTTCCGATGGTCTCATTTTAAAATAAAATGGCGGGAAAGTGTTGCCAACCTTAAAAAGAAGGAAAAATTAAGGAGGGGGAGTATAACCGATGAGAGGTTATAAGAGGGGAAAGTTTTAAACGATGAAAAATTTTCCATTTTTTCACCTTAAGTTTCTTTTAAACCGTCAGATGTACAGGGTTGACAACTTAGTCATTTTTGGTGCGTCTTTAAAAGCGCTTTCTAAAACGTGGTCATTCATGAAAATCGGTCGAGCGGTTCCTGAGATATTAACGTATCCAACGGAATTTTTTCAAATTTAAAAATGCATATCTTCGCCAAAAAATCGCCCTCCTTACTTTCAATTCAATTTTTTCAATTTTAGTTCAATAATGACGTCACTGCGTACTCTCGACGATAAAAAAATTACTTTTTGCTTTCAAAACGAGACATTATTTTTAAAAAAATATGCAAGAAGTCTTCTTTCTTCTTTTTTCCGTCGCTTCACATCTAATATGAGAGGTGTTTTTTTATTGAACAGACGACGCTTCTTTTATTCTTTTTATTCACGGATACATGTTCGGATACATTCGATCATTATAAAAAGCCGGGTACAAAAAACAGAATTTTAAGTTTTCTTTCTAGTCATCCGTTTAACACAAAAGTAAATGTTGCTAGCAACTACATAAAAACTGTCTTGACGCTAAGTGATATAAATTTCATAAACAAAACTTAGAAAATCTTACCAAAAATTTAATACAAAATGATTATCCAAAACATCTTATTCAAGAACTCATCAAAAAAGAAAAAAGAAAAATATACAACTTAAAGCCTCCAAATAGCCTCACTACACCTCTTGCAAAAAATGATACTAAAAAATTTGTTGGAATGACATACATAACAGGAATTACGGAACAAATCATGAAATTCTTAAGAAAGATAATGTAATTAAAGAATCATGTATGTTTTATAATAGGGTAAATCAAAAGTTCATGACATTCTTCCTACAATAAAAGATAAAACAGAAAAATGGCTGAAGTCAAAAGTAGTATATTCTGTATCTTGCTCGTGTAATCACACATATGTTGGAAAAAACTATCCAATACTTGAAGAACGATGGACCAACATAAGAACAATGTAAAACAAAAAAAGTCACAAACGGGATTAGATCAACATGCATTTACCAGGACACATAATAGACTTTAACGATTGTAAAATTTTGGATAGGGAAAACAATGAAAATAAATTATTAATATTAGAAAATTTATACATAAACATGCAAGAAAGAGAAAAATCTATGAATATACAAACTGATAGAGAAAAAATGAGTGCACAATATAAAAACATAACGGAAAAATATAAAAAACTTAAAAAGGCAACTTAAATGTTCAAAATTCTATTATGTATAGTTAATAAAAGAATAAAATCACAGATAGCATGACATGGCCAAAATAAATGTAAAATTAATCCGATCGTTTCTTTGTTTCGTTTTTAAGAGTTATAAGGTATTTTATTGTTGGCATGACCAGTTGAAATTCAACCACCTAAGAGGTAAGAGATCATTGTAATAGATTTATTGTGCATGTTTTTAAAAAAAAAAAAAAAAATTTTATAATACTTATAATTTTAATGTAATTTTATATAGGACTGAGGAGGAGGGACATTGCCCCTCGAAACATGTATCCGTGAATAAAAAGAATAAAATGAAGCGTCGTCTGTTCAATAAAAAAAACCACACCTCTCATATGCAAGAAGTAGTCCTTGTAAAAAAAAGAACTCAGATCCTTGAGACGTATTTTTATGTGGATAAAAATAAAATTATTGATAATGAATTCTGAGATAATGAGGAATTTATTTTAAAAAAAAAAGGACTTCTCGTGATCAAAATTTACGAAATCTTTTTTTAAAACTTTAAATTAGACAAATGGGGTCAAGGTTTATTTATTTTCTAGCCCTAGATCACATCCTGACGGCTCATAGTCCTTATTATTATTCAAAAAGTATAATTGAGACAATAAACTATTTTTAAACTTATAAAAAAATCTATTTTTAGAAAGAGAAACCTTTTTTTTTTTTTCGACATCTTTACGATTTCGGCCTCGAAAAAATAAAGATCCGAGAGGAAATTCAAAAATCAGACGGAAAGTCTTTTATTTTTGTCACTTGGATTCAACGGGTTTCGGGTTTTAGAAATAAAATAGGAAATTAAACGGAAAGTCTTTTATTTTTGTCACTGGATTCGGGTTTTATAAAATAGAAATAAACGGGTTTTGGCCCACTGACTTGTTTACCAGGTAAACATCTGTCTCAAGCTAAATAATAATTTTTTTTTTTAATTATACAATTTAAGTCGCCCGTAACAGGAAAAAGTAAAAAAAGTACTGGATTGAAGAGCTTCAAACGAAAACTTCCTTAAGAGAACAATATAGGAGGGGGAAGTATAACAGGGGGAAGTATATGGGGAAGTATATCGGAGGGGGAAGTATGTATAACAGAGGGGGAAGTATAAGGGACGAAAGTATAACGAAGGGAAAAAAGTATAAAGGAGGGAAAAGAATAGGAAGGGGGAAGTGTTTTTTTTTATTTTTTTTTTTTGAAAAATTTTCCGAGTTTTTTTTCGAAAAATTTTCAAAGTTTTTTTTTCGGAAAAATTTTCGGGTTTTCCTTTTTTTTGGAAAATTTTCCGAGTTTTTTTTTTTTTTTCGAAAAAATTTTAAACGAAAATTTTCATTTTTTTCGCGGGTTTTCTTTTTTTGGAAAAATTTTCCTATTTTTTTTTTCCAAAAATTTTCCGCGTTTTCTTTTTTCTTGGAAAAATTTTCTAGTTCTTTTTTTCTAAAGTCAAGGTAAAAATAATGGGCTCTTTAGCCTAGGGATGTGCCTCTCGTAATGGGTAGAAGTACGAAATTTCTCCCTACTAAAAAAATAATAATAATTAAAAAGTGGCAATTTTTTTACACCAAAAATTCTTTAAAATGTAAGGAGTCTTGGTGAAAATTTGGTGAAATCGGACCAAAGGTTCGGCCGCAGCGAATTTTTTAATTTCAAACAGACATATCTCCGCCATTTTTCGAAATTCAAAAATCGCCCTTTAGTTTCTTCTTCCTCCTTATAACCTCTCGGTTATACTCCCCCTCCTTAATTTTACTTCTTTTTAAGGTTGGCAACACTTTCCGCCATTTTATTTTAAAATGAGACCGTCGGAAACCAATTTAAAGAAGAACTTTGTCTTTTGCATTAGTAGATTAAAAAAAATTTATTCAACGGGTTCGCCGTTTGAAACTTTCCCCTCCTTATAACCTCCCATGGGTTATACTCCCCCTTTAAGACTTCCCCCTCCTGTTCCTTCTCTTCTAGAAAAAACGTTAACTTTTATCTAAACGTTGTCTTTAAACTTTTTTTTTCTCAGAGGAAAGCGATTAGAGGAACTTTAGACCCGAAAAAACTTGAGGGGAGAGAAAAGTAGCTAAGAGGCCATTAATTTTTACATTTTCCTCCGCTGAGGTGTAACTTTTTTTTAAATAATAAACGTAGAGTATAAAACTTTGATTTTTGATTTAAAAAAAGTCAATCGGTGAGGGATCGTTTTCGGAGTGTTTCCGGGCGATAAATTCCTGGATGTGGAAAAAGGGTCCAGGTGGCCACGTGTATGGGGAGAGGAGGAGGAAGGGTGGCTTTTGTGACACCCCACGTGTATCCTCGATCCTCATTGGTCCCGGAGCACTAACTTTTTACTACCCCCGGGGCCTAATGTGACGCTAAGACCTCGTAAACTTTGAGCTCCCTCATCCTTTCCACTCTCCTCTTCATAATGAAAGTCCGTTATGACATCCGCTCCCTTTTGTCAGGAAAAGCGGGCCCAGCAAATAAACATTTAAGTGCAAATGTAGTTTCCAACCCCTCGGATGTTTTACTAACCGTGAGGAATAATCGCTGATTAGATTCCTCACGAGGGCGCTTTTCATGTGAAATCCTCTCCCTCCTAGGCAAATCAATTTTCTGAGGGAAAAAATATTTTTAAATCCAAAAATTTGCGTATCAGATTAAAACCTGAGTTTTCACTCAAAAATGTAGAAATTTTTGATGGCTCGCTACTCCGAAACCGTTCGCTTTATCAAGATAATGCGCTAAACCTTTTTGTTGAAAATTTAACGTACAATCTTTTTATACTTAGTACATTTTGCGCTAAACCTCATAGTTTTCGAGTTATCCGGCATCCAATCCAAAAATTAGCGTATCTGGCAAAAACCGATTAAAACCTGAGTTTTCACTCAAAATGTAGAAATTTTTGATGGCCCGCAACTCCGAAACCGTTCGCTTTATCAAAATAATGTGATAAACACTTTTTGTTGAAAATTTAACGTACAATCTTTTTGTACTTATTACATTTTGCGCTAAACCTCATAGTTTTCGAGTTATCCGGCAAAAAACAACCTTAATTCTAGCAAAGGAAAAAAAAAAAGAAAAGAAAACTGGACAAAATTTTTTGCCTTTTTTGACGATATCTCGGGAACTATTAGCCGTACAGAGCTCAAATTGAGTTCAAATTGTATTAAATTTAATTATCTACAACTTTGAACTTAGTAATAACTGTGAAAAACGCCTAGTTTACGAGATAAACGCGAAAAACTGAAACTAAAACTGATTCCATCGTTCTCAAACGATGTCCTTGAACTTATTTTCCTCAATATCTTCTAAACTATCAATCCTAGAGAAAAGTTTTATAAAATCTTTTTTGTGTAAAATTTAACAACAATTATTTGTTAACTAGGGTGTTTTTTCGCTAGGATCAATATTTTCTGAGTTATCTATCAAAAACTGAAAAACTTTTGTTTTTCTTTGAAAACAATAGACTTGGTTTATCTTCGCTCCAAGGATATGTTACGTCAAAACTGCAGGGTGTGATGGGAATAATAATTTCTTTTCAAAAATGGGAATAATCTGAAAGAATATTTCACGAAAGTAGTCGGTTAATATCGAGTTACTATGTTTTCGAGTCCTCAAAAACCGGTTATCCGGACTTGAAAGGTCAAACGCTGTCTTTAGCCTCGACGGTCGCTTTAATTAAATGCAATTTACTTCATCTATGTAGATATAAGTAAACATCCCAGTTTTTTTCTTTCAATAAGAGAAATCCATTCTCAATATTTCTCACTTCTTTCGAATATATCTTGAGAACTATTGATCTCACAGAGCGCAGAATGAGTCTAAATTGTGGTAAATTTAATTCTCTACAACTTTGAACTTCGTGAGAAACCGTGAAAAACACATAGTTTACGAGATAACTGCGAAAAACTGAAATTAAAACAGAGTCGACAGGATGGGAGATGTTCCACATAACGCATTTCACCTTAATGCAGTTGAACATAAAAATTCTGCATTTCGACATATATTAGTTCACCATATTGCGTTTCGGCATGATTATGCATAAAGTTCTCTAAAGTTTAAAAATTTTGAGCATAATGCATTTCAACATAAAGCGTTTCGCCATATACGACTTTTCAATAAATGCAATTCGACATAAAAGAAGTAACACCATAACGCTTCTCACCATAAAAGCCTCTTTTTAAACTTGTTGTTTCGCCATAATGTTCTGTCGACATAATACATCTCGACATAAACTAGCGACAGCGAAAGATCAAGTCTATTTTTGCCGTTTAAAACGCGATGGCGAAACGACAAAAAGCTTGATAGTTCACCATAATGCAATTCAACATAAAGCATCTCACCATAAACTAGTTTAAATCTCTTCTTTATGGTGAGATGTAGGTATTATGTTCAAATTATGGTGAACGTTTTTGACTATATTCTTTATGTTGAGTTGCAGATTTTTTATGGTGTATCTCGCGATTTCTGCTCTTTTATGGTCGCATTATGGCGAAACGCATTATGTCGGCACTTATACAGCAAAAATAGGTTTTCTCTTTCGCTCTCCCTAGTTTATGTCGAGATGTATTATGCCGACAGAACATTATGGCGAAACAACAACTTATTTTTTTTTAAATGAAAGTTTCTTTTAAGTTCAACTGCGTTATGTTGAAACGACATGTGTTAAATATCTTCTTGGTGAAATGTATTATGTTCAAATTATGGTGAACGTTTTCGACTATATTCATTATGCTGAGTTGCAGATTTTTTATGGTGTATCTCGCGATTTCTGCTGTTTTTCTGCTGAACCGCATTATGTCGGCACGTACTCGATGGGATTATTCGTTCTCGAACGAAATTCTTCAGTATATCATAAACTATCAATTCTAGAGAAAAATATATTTAGTCTTTTTTGTGTAAAATTTAACGTAGATTATTTTTGAACTAAGTTTTTTTTTCGCTAGGATCAATAGTTCCCGAGCTATCTTCAAAAAATTGAAAAACATCAGTTTTCGTCCTTTAATCGAAGTTTTTGGTGCAAACATGAGCAGTATGGGATATGATTAAAAACAGTTAAATTCAACAGTCTTGCCAATAACCAGTCTTGCCAATAATCAATAATTCCCTATCTGTTACACTACAGTCTCAAATTACTCGCTAAGGTCAATATTTACTGAAAAAATAATAATAAAATGTAAATTTTTCCTTTCGTTTTTCTGAGGTCGGCCATTTACCAGGAAATGAACGTTCTTTTTATTTTGATCAAATAAATCTTCCTTTGACATGGGCAACAATGCCCTTTTAAAGGGCCAGGTGAAGGTTTTAAACTTGACAAAAGGTTTTTTAAAATTTAAAGGTACAAAAGCCCTTTCTCAGGTCAGAAAATTCCCTTTTTTGCCACCCCGTACTTTAAAGAAAATAGTGGCAATACTGTGGTTTTTTTTAGTGGCAATACTGTGGAAAAATTATGCAACATCTTTCTTCAAAAAACATCTTTCCTCTTATTATCTTTAATCAAAATTAAGTGCGGCATGAAGTGAATTTGAATACAATGTTAGAATCCTCCCACAATCCGTATTATTATTCATAGTGTTTAGTAAATTAAAAAAAAAATTTTGTGAGAAATAATAGCTTTGTTCCATCTGTTTGAAACCCCTGGAGCATGCGCAGAAGGATTTGGACGTCGTTTGAATCGTTTTTCCGTCAAATTTGACGTGCACATCCTTCTGCGCATGCTCCAGGAGTTTTAAATCTGTTTCAAACTGCGGTTGGAACATAGCTAAAGAGTTATGGACTATATGAAAAATTTCCATAAAAAAGAATTAATGTTTTAACCCCCTCCCCCTCCAATTTGGTCTATGAAGCTTCTTTATGATGAGAAATTCTCAAGTGGATTTTGAGGATGAAAACAGAAAAATTACGTTTTTTTAAATATAACTCGATAACTATTGGTCTTAGCGTGAAAACATCTTTATTCAAAATTAATATAATTTTAATTTTACACAAGAAAGATTAAATACATTTTTTCTCTAGGAATGATAGTTTGTGAGATATCGAAGAAAAATCAAGGTCATTGAAAACGAATAATCCTAACGAATCCTTTTTAATTTTAGTTTTTCGCATTTATCTCGTAAACTATACGTTTTTCACGGTTTTCCACGAAGTTCAAAGTTGTAGAGAATAAAATTTACCACAATTTAGACTCATTCTGTGCTCTGTGAGATCAATAGTTCTCAAGATATAATCAAAAATTCAACGCAAAAATGAGAGATTGTCAGAGATTATTCGGACTGAGTCCATACCAGGCTTATTATAATTCTTGCCATTATCATTTCATAATAATTTATCATTTTTAATCCTTTAATCCCCAAGAGATAAATTTGGTAATTTTTTTTATAAATTAAAGACAGATTAGAAGTTAAACGCAAAAAAGATATTCTTCAATTTTTTTTTTTCTTCAAATCATTTTGAGACAAACATGTTCCTGGGAGTAGTGCCCGATATGGACGTCTGACCTACTATAGTACGTGTAGCTTTTTTTTTTATCAAATCCCGCCTTCTTTTCCTTATCATTGTCATATAAAAAATAAAATAATATTGTTATTCGCAATATTTAATCTAAATGAGCATTAATAGAAGTTGTGACGTAATTTAGAACGTTTGGAGGAGGTTAATGTCTTGTTATCTGTTGGGTATCTAGGTACATACACGTTTCAGGCTTGCCAAAACAATTTTTTTTTAGGAAATGCCCCCCATTTAAGCGTGTTTCAGGGTGTTTTTCTAGCTCTTTCATCCCAGAAATTCGTGTTTTTAATTATACTTGAGCTACTTTTTGCCCGAAAATCTCCCATTTTATCGAATTTAGGGTGTAACACGAAATTGTGACGTCATTTAGAAGGATTAGAGGAGGTTAATGTCTTGTTATCTGTTGGGAATCAAGGTACATACACGTTTCAGGCTTGCCAAAACAATTTTTTTTTAGAAAATGCCCCCCATTTTAGCGTATTTCAGGGTGTTTTTCTAGCTAGATTTTCTGGTTTTTCTCTTGATCTTTCGTCCCAGTTTCCCATTTTATAGAATTTAGGGTGTTTCACGAAATTGTGACGTCATTTAGAACGTTTGGAGGAGGTTAATGTCTTGTTATCTGTTGGGTATCAAGGTACAGACATGTTTCAGGCTTGCCAAAACAATCCACCCTCCCCATTTTACCCTATTTTAGGGTGTTTTTCTAGCTCTTTCTTCCTAGAAACTCGTTTCTGGGTTTCAGGCTTGCCAAAACAAATCCCCCCCCCCCCATTTTTCCGTATTCAGGGTGTTTTTCTATATTTTTCATACCAGAAACTCGTGTTTTTAAGATATTTTTTGCCCGAAAATCTCCCATTTTATTAGATTTTCTGGTTTTCTCTTGCTTTTTCGGCCCAGTTATTCCAACTTTATCGAATTTAGGGTGTTTCCTTGGGGTAAAAAAAGGGAAAAAATATATAAAGGAGGGATTTTATTTTATTTCGCACAGGAGGTGGCCAAGGTTGTTTATCTCGGTTTCAAACAAGGGTATAAACACTCTTTAACCGATTGTTTACCAAGAAGCGAAGGCCGGGAGTCTTTACAAACAGTTTTCCGCATTTCATTCCTAATCTTGGATGCAAAACTTAGAAAAAAAAAAAATTCGGTGTACCAACTTAACCCGTATGATTTATATCGGCGTACGCTTGGTTGAGTATATCCGTCAAGGCCTTCCCTACGATGCGTATTTCCTGGCTTGTAAAAAAATATTTATTTTTCTTTTAAGTTGATAGTTTTTAAAGAAAAAGAAGACGAAAGGAGGACGGTGGCTGAACTTTTTATTCGAGGCGAAGACGAAAGTTAACGGGACGTTAGGCTACCTTTCTGGCTCGTTTCTTTCTCGAAGACGATCTACAATAAAGAAATTTTTAGCTCAAAATAAGCAAAACATCTATACTTCTCAGAAAAATTCAGCAATAGCAATTCGACTAATTTCGACTAAAAAGTTCGGAAACATTTTTTGTCCATATCTTGAGAACTATTGGTCTAAAAGAGCACAGAATGAATCTAAATTGTGGTAAATTGTATTATCTACAACTTTGAACTTAGTGAAAAAACGTGAAAAATGCATAGTTTACGAGATAAACGGGAAAACCTGTAATTAAAACGGAGTCGCTATGATTATGTCCTTGAAACTATTTTTTCTTAAATATCACATAAACTATCAACCCTAGACGAAAAATGTATTTAATCTTTTTTGTGTAAAATTGAACACTGATCATTTTTAATTTAAATGTTTTTTTGCTAGGATCAATAGTTTCCGAGTTATCTTCGAAAAACAGAAATTTTCTTATACATGATTTAGTTTTACTAATGGACTTTTATAACCTCATTGCTACCTCCAGTTTATTCTTACCCCATGGACTCTTATAACCTCTTAGTTAAAACCAGTTTATTCTTCCTTTTCTTTAGGCAAATCCTGCAGGAACGCTTAAAAAAATGGGTTGTAAAAAAAAGGTTTGCCAACACATTTCAAAACTCATCATTGGATTCTTATAACCTCATGGCTACCTCCAGTTTATCTTACCTCCCTAAACTTGTATAACCTCTTTGCTACCTTTAGTTTATTCTAACCTCCCCGGACTTTCATAACCTCATTGCTACCTCCAGTTTATTCTTACCCCATGGACTCTTATAACCTCTTAGTTAAAACCAGTTTATTATTCCTTTTAGGCAAATCATGCAGAAACGCTTTAAAAAATAGGTTATAAAAAAGGTCTGCCAACACAAAACACATAGGAAGAAAATTGACATGATTTTGTCTAAAATATTGATTTTTTTTTACGTTTTCAAGGTGGAAAAAAAAAAATTTTTTTTGTAGGTTGGCAATTGCGATTCTGTTTTGGCCCGTTTTATTCATCATTCATCATTCAAACTCATCATTGGACTCTTATAACCTCACGGCTACCTCCAGTTTATCTATCGGCCTTAAACTTTTATAACCTATTTGCTACCTTTAGTTTATTCTAACCTCCCCGGACTTTTATAACCTCATTGCTACCTCCTTCTTACTCCTTGGACTCTTATAACCTCTTAGTTAAAACCAGTTTATTATTCCTTTTATTCAAATCATGCAGAAACGCTTAAAAAAATGGGTTATAAAAAAAGGTCTGCCAACACGACATTTCAAAACTCATCATTGGACTCTTATAACCTCACGGCTACCCCCAGTTTATCTATCGGCCTTAAACTTTTATAACCTCTTTGCTACCTTTAGTTTATTCTAACCTCCCCGGACTTTCATAACCTCATTGCTACCTCCTTCTTACTCCTTGGACTCTTTTAACCTCTTAGTTAAAACCAGTTTATTATTCCTTTTATTCAAATCATGCAGAAACGCTTAAAAAAATGGGTTATAAAAAAAGGTCTGCCAACACGACATTTCAAAACTCATCATTGGACTTTTATAACCTCATGGCTACCTCCAGTTTATCTTACCTCCCTAAACTTTCATAACCTCTTTGCTACCTTTAGTTTATTCTAACCTCCCCGGACTTTCATAACCTCATTGCTACCTCCTTCTTACTCCTTGGACTCTTATAACCTCTTAGTTAAAACCAGTTTATTATTCCTTTTAGGCAAATCATGCAGAAACGCTTTAAAAAATAGGTTATAAAAAAGGTCTGCCAACACAAAACACATAGGAAGAAAATTGACATGATTTTGTCTAAAATATTGATTTTTTTTTACGTTTTCAAGGTGGAGAAAAAAATTTTTTTTGTAGGTTGGCAATTGCGATTCTGTTTTGGCCCGTTTTATTCAAGTCAGGGCCTGCGCGTTCGAGTTCAAAGACCTTTCACGACAGCTGTGACCACACTTTCACATTCGAAACAGCTGAGACTTTTTGAAAGACTCTTTTCTCCTTTTTTTTTCGGCTCATTTTCCGTCCTAATTCGCTCGGCGCACGAGCAAAACCTCCGCATAATTTTTATTAGACCTAAAAATTTAAATTTAGGGAAGGGTTTTTTTTATTTTACTTTTACGAGAGAGGTAAAGCGGGCACTTAAGGCCCGATTTTCTTTTACATCCACCATTAGCGAAACGACCGTTTTTTCCTTCCCCCGGGCTTTTTCCGACTTCAAAAGTAGACTTTTTAACTTTAATGACCGAAAAATCGATCGAGAAAAGGCGCTTTTCTTAATCCGTGAAGATCCCTTTTTGAAAGGTCCCCAACCCTAATTTTTCTCTTCCACTAATGAGTTTTTCTTTCGCGTTCGTGACGTCATTAGAGGTTTTTAATGTTAATGTGCCCAAAAAATTGGATTGGAAATCCTGGGAACTACTCGAGTAACACCTTTTTTTATGTAGAAAAACAGTTTTTTAAAAATAACTCGAAAACTATTAGTCCTAGCGTAAAAATACATTTATTCAAAAATAATCTACGTTAAATTTTACAAAAAAATAATTAAGTACGTTTTGTCTCTTGGATTGATATTTTAGGAGATATTTAAGAAAATAGTTTCAAACACATCAAATAGAATTCGTTTTAATTTAAGTTTTTCGCGTTTATCTCGCGAACTAAGCGTTTTTCACGTTTTTCCGCAAAGTTCAAAGTTGTAGAGAATTAAATTTAGCACAAGTTAGACCCAAGATGTGCTCTGTGAGACAAATAGTTTCTGAGATATAGAATTTTTTATGTTGGCCAACCTTACCTTCATTTTCATCCAAAACTTTAAACCATCAAGACCTAAGAGTGTTGCAGGTTTAGCATTTTTTATAAAGAAGGATGTTCTATGACACGAAATTAAGTTGGCTACACTTGCTTTGATGATTGAGGTTGGCAGGACTGAGCCAAAAAACACTTTAAACACAAGCTTCTATCATTCAGTGCTACCAAGATTCAAGATGTATAGGTCTGGTGTTATCGCTCAGTGTGGCCAATTTCGTTTATTTCCGTAAAAAAAATTTTTGGATCTTTAGAGATTTCGCTTCAGTGCTGCCAACTTGCAGTTAGAACATCTCAAACCACATTTGAAAATCAGTCTTGCCAATACGAAACAACCTTTATTTTAATATCGAAATTTTCGGTTCAGAGCTGCCAACCTTGAGAAACTTGGAGACTCGAGAAAAGAAATGATAATTCTTAAAAATCAGTCTTGCCAAATGATTACAAAATGAACTTTATTTTAAAAAAATTAAATATTTTATAACTCGTCTTTTGAAATGTCAACACTGGCGGGTAAATTTTCTTTTTTCTTCTTCTCCCTTCGTTCGCCATTTCTGTCGTATTTTTTAAGCTCGACGTGCGATCTAGCGGCGGCGAATTTAATCATCTCTTTCAAATTATGGCGACCCTCGTAAATTTCTGGGCTTTCTTTCGAATTTTTTCCCGCCCAGTAGATTGTCGGGAAACCTCTGACGTCATAGGGTGTGATGACGTCATTGAGTGAAGCGTCCATTTGTACGACTGAAACCTCCTCGTCGGCCATTCTTTCCCCTAACTTCTTCCATACTGGTAACAACTTCTGACAATGGCCGCACCAATGGGCATACAGGAGTACCAACGTGTCTTTTCCGTTCGAAAAAATTTCCCCGAAATTTTCCCCGACCAAATTCCTCACTACGGTATCATTCTCTTCCATTTTCTGCGACCTTACAAACGGCTTTATCTCCTTCTCAAGAATTTTCGTCAAAAAAACATCCAATTCTGATATATTTGAGGTATATTTACGATTTTCGTATTTCACAGAAATGACCTCTTTGTCCTCTTTTTCCAAACCGAAAATCTCATATTCTTCCCGGAAAATTTCCATAGGAGAAATTGTGAATTGAAATTCTTTAAACTTTATAGCTTCTTTCAATATTTTATTTCGACATTTTGCCATTTTTTCGTCGAAAATGTCCGGGTTGAAATCGCAATAATAGACGACAAAAAAATCTTTTATGTCGAAAATATTCATGTAAGATCTGACTTCTACGAGACTTTTTAAATTTTCAGAAATCCAATCTTTTATTTCTGTCTCATTTTTGAGGTCTCCTTCAAAAATTATGAAATCTTCAAAATCGCTTATGTAGTGGAGAGGTCTTAAGATGACTATTCCGTCTTTTATATTGAAACTTAGGCTTAAATCTTGATTTTTTGAAATTCCAAAACGTTTTAGTTTCATTTTAGATTGAATTTGAACGAAGGGTTCGCTTAGGGTCGAGTCTGAAGTGAAAAAACCGACGATAACGCTTTCAAAGTAGTCTCTGAAAGCGTTTAAATTTTGGCGGGAACGTATTTGGCGCGGAGAAACCCGCGAAAGTTCTGTCATGGCCTCCATGATCGCTCGGACGTTCCTTTGACCTCTATAGTCCGCGAAGAAGTCGCCATCTTTAACGATTTTTAGTACAGGGAAATTCCGTATTCCGAAACTTGCGCATGTAATTTTACCGCGGTCGATGCAATCCACACGTGAGAAAACAACCGGTGGTTCTTCGTCTTTTAATTTAATGGCGGCGCTTTCAAAATGAGGTTGGACAGCCTGACAATGGCCGCACCATGGCGCGTAAAAGAGGATCAGCCCTAACCTGTACTTTTTCGCTTTTAGCTCAAAATAGTCGTCGTCAAGGTCGACGATTTCACCCTTTTTGGGCGCCTTACAGAGCGCGTTGTAACCCAAAAAAAGAATCAAAATTACCTTCAAGGATTCCATTTTTTTCAATTCAAAAATCTTTCAAATTTCACACATTCACAAATGTTTAAAATCATATGGAAATCTACAAAATTAAACCCCATGTTTCCCGCTTAATTTGGTAAGACTGATTTCCCCGATGCAGAGTTGTCTCATTAGTGTTTTATGTTGGCAACATTGTATTAAAAAAACGATGGGTTAAACTGTATAATATACATAATAACATAACTTTTCAAACAAAGATAATAATATGTTATCTTAAAACATTAAAAAAATATTCTAAAAATTATTAAAACAAAACATCACAAAACAAAACAGAAATCAAATATATAAGATAATAAATAAATAATAAAATAAATAATATACTAAATAATTAATAATAAAAACAATAATTGGATAACCAACCACCGAGAAGGAACATTATCCCTTAACCTAATAACCTTAACCTTATCCCCGAAGGATAACCCGAGGTCTCGTCGCCCCGAGGCTGTGACGTCGGTTGTGACGTCATCTTTGGTCACAATGATGATCAACTACTTTGTATGTTAAGGCCCGGTAAAGTGCATGCTTGCAAAGACCGGATGTAGCGCATTTCCGCGGACTTAATTTTCGAATTCGTGGTGTCTTGAGGGAAATTTTTCACAATCATTATGCGGAAGATCTCATCGAAAGTTTTGGATGGTTTGTGGGAGTCTTCATGTTCTTTACAATGTTCGTAGACAAGAGGTAAAGGGACGCCTTTTTTATTTAGTGCGGCTGCACGGTGGCTGTTAATTCGACGATTGATCCCTGTGGTTGTTTTTCCGACGTAAAAACTGTCGCAGAAGTTACAAGTGAGGATATAGATGACATTTCTCGTTTGACAGTTGGAATGAGATAGGACATGGATAGTTTTTTTATTGCAAGGGCTTGTAAAGGAAGTATTAGGGGATATGAGGTCGCAAAGTTTGCATAGGGGTCTGTTGCAAGGGAAGGTGCCTCTGGGTAGGGAATTTTGTGAAGGTTCGCTTGGGTAGGTGATGTAGAGTGGTTTGAGGACGCGGTTCTTGCTGCGAGGGTGCGTCAATAATACGAGGTCTTCTACCAATTTCCATATTTTGTTTAACGAATCGACGGCATCCTTCAACGCACTTTTGTCAACCTGAATCTGATGATTTTTTTAAATTTCTTTTTAACTTAAACCATTTTACCTTCTTCTTTTCTGTTTCCGGTTTCGTTTTTTCATTTAATATTTCTTGTTTCTTCAGAATTCTTCGGAATCCTTTTAATTTTTGACTATAATCTTTTTTTAAGCGTTCATCATCAAATTGATCCTAAAAAAATTATGATTGATCAATAAAACAAAATTAGACTTCAAAAGAAAGTGTTTATCATGAAGGTAAGATTAAACTGGAGGTAGCAAAGAGGTTATAAAAGTTCAGGGAGGTAAGAGTAAACTGGAGGTAGCAAAGAGGTTATAAAAGTTCAGGGAGATAAGATTAAACTGGAGGTAGCAAAGAGGTTATAAAAGTTCAGGGACGGCATATGACCCATGTGGTTGGGCCGCCACAAAAAAAAAAAAAAGTTCAGGGAGGTAAGAGTAAACTGGAGGTAGCAAAGAGGTTATAAATGTTCAGGGAGGTAAGAGTAAACTGGAGGTAGCAAAGAGGTTATAAAAGTCCAGGGAGGTAAGAGTAAACTGGAGGTAGCAAAGAGGTTATAAAAGTTCAAGGAGATAAGATTAAACTGGAGGTAGCAAAGAGGTTATAAAAGTTCAGGGAGGTAAGAGTAAACTGGAGGTAGCAAAGAGGTTATAAAAGTTCTGGGATATAAGAGTAAACTGGAGGTAGCAAAGAGGTTATAAAAGTTCAGGGAGATAAGATTAAACTGGAGGTAGCAAAGAGGTTATAAAAGTTCAGGGAGGTAAGAGTATACTGGAGGTAGCAAAGAGGTTATAAATGTTCAGGGAGTAGGAGTAAACTGGAGGTAGCAAAGAGGTTATAAAAGTTCAGGGAGGTAAGAGTACACTGGAATTAGCAAAGAGGTTATAAAAGTTCAGGGAGATAAGATTAAACTGGAGGTAGCAAAGAGGTTATAAATGTTCAGGGAGGTAAGAGTAAACTGGAGGTAGCAAAGAGGTTATAAAAGTTCAGGGAGGTAAGAGTAAACTGGAGGTAGCAAAGAGGTTATAAATGTTCAGGGAGGTAAGAGTAAACTGGAGGTAGCAAAGAGGTTATAAAAGTTCAGGGAGGTAAGAGTAAACTGGAGGTAGCAAAGAGGTTATAAATGTTCAGGGAGTAAGAGTACACTGGAATTAGCAAAGAGGTTATAAAAGTTCAGGGAGATAAGATTAAACTGGAGGTAGCAAAGAGGTTATAAAAGTTCAGGGAGGTAAGAGTAAACTGGAGGTAGCAAAGAGGTTATAAATGTTCAGGGAGATAAGATTAAACTGGAGGTAGCAAAGAGGTTATAAAAGTTCAGGGAGGTAAGAGTAAACTGGAGGTAGCAAAGAGGTTATAAAAGTTCTGGGATATAAGAGTAAACTGGAGGTAGCAAAGAGGTTATAAAAGTTCAGGGAGATAAGATTAAACTGGAGGTAGCAAAGAGGTTATAAAAGTTCAGGGAGGTAAGAGTAAACTGGAGGTAGCAAAGAGGTTATAAATGTTCAGGGAGTAAGAGTAAACTGGAGGTAGCAAAGAGGTTATAAAAGTTCAGGGAGGTAAGAGTACACTGGAATTAGCAAAGAGGTTATAAACGTTCAGGGAGATAAGATTAAACTGGAGGTAGCAAAGAGGTTATAAATGTTCAGGGAGATAAGATTAAACTGGAGGTAGCAAAGAGGTTATAAAAGTTCAGGGATATAAGAGTAAACTGGAGGTAGCAAAGAGGTTATAAATGTTCAGGGAGTAAGAGTAAACTGGAGGTAGCAAAGAGGTTATAAAAGTTCAGGGAGGTAAGAGTAAACTGGAGGTAGCAAAGAGGTTATAAAAGTTCAGGGAGGTAAGAGTAAATCCTTTCTATATTGCAAATCCAGCAGGAACGCTTAAAAAAATGGGTTATAAAAAAAGGTCTGCCAACACGACATTTTAAAACTTATCATTGGACTCTTATTACGTCATGGCTACCTCCAGTTTATTTACCTCTCTAAACATTTATAACCTCTTTGCTACCTTTAGTTTATTCTAACCTCCCGGACTTTTATAACCTCGTTGCTACCTCCAGTTTATTATTCCTTTTAGGCAAATCCTGCAGGAACGCCATTAAAATAAAATGGGTTATAATAAAAGGTCTGCCAACACGACATTTCAAAACTCATCACTGGACTCTTATAACCTCATGCCTACCTCCCTAATCTTTTATAACCTATTTGTAACCTCCCCGGATACCTCTATGGACTGTTATAAATGTACTCACGTTTATTTATCAAACAGGTAGCCTGTGAAATCGTATTCCTCATACAATTCGTCTGTAAAATAAAAGAAATAAAATAATAAAATAATAATAAAAACTAAATACATTCTTGTAATGGAATATCCATAAAATAAAAAGCCATTCCTAGCTGTATTTTTTTAACATCTTCGCTTTCCCAGAGTTTTTTGAAATAATTTCTTATTTTCTCGAGTTTCAATTCTAGATTTTCGGATTTTTGGTTTATTTTTGCACTTTTCTGAACTTTCATTTTTATGCAGGCATTGGTCACACCATGAGACCATTTAGCAAGCCATGCTACCTGTAAAAAATGTATTTAAAGAAATAGCAAATAAATAAAAATTACGGTGTCATCATTAATTATTTCTTTCCAATTTCCTTTGGGAATTTTCGAATCTTTGCTGCAGTTGATAGTGATATCCTCTGCTCGGACTCTGATTATTTTTCCAGATGAACCTTTATTTTTGCTTATGAAAATTTTAGGCTCAATTACGAAGTTTATGATTCGTTCTTGGGAGCCATCGAGGTTGCAAAATCGAGGTTCGTTTTTTTCACGTTTTTGTTTTTTAACGTATTTTTCGATTTCGTCGAAATCGCATTTGTCGATATCTAAGATTAGTTTTCTCTCTTCTTCGGTCATATCTTTTTGCCAATCATCAAAAAAGTTTTTTTTTAATTTTTCCGTAATATTGCTTGTTATCATTTTTTCCGCGAACAACACTGCATCTTCTTCTGCAATTTTTGACAGTTTGATTTCCTTCCCTGAAACAAAAGAAAAAAAAAGTCAAAAAATGTTAATTATTGGGAGGGGGGGGGGGAGATGGAAGAGCCAAGATGTAAAGGAATTCATAAAAAAAAATCGAAAATCGCTCAAGATGCCATCATTTCGTAGAAAGAGGCTCATGATGCCATCAGCTCGTAGAAAATGAATCAAGGTGCCATAATTTCATAGAAAGGGGCTCATGATGCCATAATTTCGTAGAAAGAGGCACTAGATGCCATCAGTTCGTAGAAAGAGGCGCAAGATGTTATTAGTTCATAGAAAGGGGCTCAAGATGCCATCAGTTCGTAGAAAGAGGCTCTAGATGCCATCAGTTCGTAGAAAGAGGCGCAAGATGTTATTAGTTTGTAGAAAGAGGATCAAGATGCCATCAGTTCGTAGAAAAAGGTTCAAGGTGCCATAATTTCATAGAAAGAGGCACTAGATGCCATCATTTCGTAGAAAGCGGCTCAAGATTCCATCAGTTTGTAGAAAAAGGTTCAAGGTGCCATCATTTCATCGAAAGGGGCTCAAGATGCTATCATTTCGTAGAAAGAGGATCTAGATGCCATCAGTTCTTTGAAAGAGGATCAAGATGCCATCAATTCTTAGAAAACGGATCTAGATGTCATCAGTTCGTAGAAAAAGGTTCAAGGTGCCATCAGTTCGAAGAAGGAGGGTCAAGATGTCATCAGTTCGTAGAAAGAGGATCAAGATGCCATCAGTTCGTAGAAAAAGGTTCAAGGTGCCATAATTTCATAGAAAGAGGCACTAGATGCCATCATTTCGTAGAAAGCGGCTCAAGATGCCATCAGTTTGTAGAAAAAGGTTCAAGGTGCCATCATTTCATCGAAAGGGGCTCAAGATGCTATCATTTCGTAGAAAGAGGATCTAGATGCCATCAGTTCTTTAAAAGAGGATCAAGATGCCATCATTTCGAAGAAAAAGGATCAAGATGCCATCAGTTCTTTGAAAGAGGATCAAGATACCATCATTTTAAGAAAGAGGCTCATGATGCCATCGATTCTTAGAAAAAAAAAGAGGCTCATGATGCCATCGATTCTTAGAAAAAGGATCAAGATGCCATTATTTCGTAGAAAGAGGATCAAGATGCCATCATATCGTAGAAAGGAGGCTCTAGATGCCATCATTTCGTAGAAAGGGGCTCAAGACGCTATTAAAATAGAATAAAAAAAATCTTTTCTGTTTACCATCATATTTAAATTTGACGTCATCAGGTAGGGGTTCGTATGGTACAAAATAAGGTCCTTCGTGCTCCAAAAAAAACCATTTTTTCCTAAAAACATAAATTATTATTGACTTAACAATTTAAATGAATACATACTTCTTTTGTCTCCCATTATTCTGTTGGCCACCCTGAAAATGTGAAAGATCTTTTAATGAAAAGGCTTTATGTATGTATTCCAACATTTTTTTTATCACTTTTATTTTTCACAAAAAAAAAAGAAATATTTGGGGGGGGGGGGGGGGTAGCTTAAACTAAAACCAGTTTGAGTTGGCATCACTGCGTTCAAGGAAGCTCTGAACCAAAGTATGGCTGACCCAAGATTCAAGAAAAATGTTGAGAGGATTTTTTCTCTAAAGAACTGACCTTGCACAATGTTATGTCATAAGTCATAATATTTAAATGAAATTACAACAAAAATGAAACTAATAATTAAAAATTAAAAAATATAATAAAATAATAAAAAATGAAAATTAAAGTTACATCGCTATTAATTGGAGAATTCATTTTCGTGGGAGAAAGTGAGAATGGCGTGGTCTGCAGGTCTATTTGAGCTCAACTGCGTTTTAAATTCCAGACGACGCCCCTCCAGGATGCACTTTTTTTTTTGCGTGCGCATCGACAGGAAACCGGTTGAAGTTGGCATCACTGCTTTCAAGGTTACTCTGAACCAAAGTGTGGCTGACCCAAGATTCAAGGAAAATTCTGAGAGGGGACCCCTTATCGTTAAAAGTGGCTTTTTTTTTCGACAGAAAAGTGTTCCAAGAATTCAGGCGATCGAAATCGAGTTAAAAATTGACAATTTAGTCAGTTTTTTCTTCAAAACTCTTGATTTCAATAAAAATGACCGGAAAAATTGCTCAAAATGTTCCGGATCCCATTTTTTAAAAAACCGTAGAAAGAGGCTCAAGATGCTATAAGTTCGTAAAAAGAGGCTCAGGATGCCATCATTTTCGTAGAAAGAGGATCAAGATGCTATAAGTTCGTAGAAAGAGGCTCTAGAAATTTAAGTTGGCTACATTGAGTTCAAGGTTGGCAGCACTAAATGAAATCTCCTCCGATTCAGTCCCTTTTTAACTGGTTTATTTATTTTTAACTGGTTTTATCCCTTCTTTAACTAGTTTTATTTCATTTTTATCTAGTTTTCCCCCTTTTTAATCGGTTTTATCCCTATTTAACTGGTTTTATCCCTTTTTTAACTGGGGTATATCCCTATTTAACTGGTTTTATCCCTTTTTTAAATAGGGAATATCCCTATTTAACTGGTTTTATTTAATTTTAACTGGTTTTATCCCTTCTTTAACTAGTTTTATTTCATTTTTATCTAGTTTTTCCCCTTTTTATCGTGTTTTATCCCTATTTAACTGGTTTTATCCCTTTTTTAACTGGGGTTTATCCCTTTTTAACTGGTTTTTATACCTTTTTATCGTGTTTTCCCTTCTTTAACTAGTTTTATTTAATTTTTATCTAGTTTTCCCCCCTTTTTAATCTGTTTTATCCCTATTTAACTGGTTTTATCCCTATTTAACTGGTTTTATCCCTTTTTTAACTAGTTTTATTTCATTTTTATCTAGTTTTCCCCCTTTTTAATCGGTTTTATCCCTTTTTAACTATCCCTATTAAACTGGTTTTATCCCTTTTTTAACTGGGGTTTATCCCTTTTTAACTGGTTTTTATACCTTTTTATCGTGTTTTATCCCTTTTTTAACTAGTTTTATTCCATTTTTATCTAGTTTTTCCCCTTTTTAATCTATTTTATCCCTTTTTAACTGGTTTCATTTTTATTTTTAACCGGTTTTATCCCTTCTTTAACTTCTTTCTTCCAGACTCCGGAGGTTCCATTCGAATATTGATCTTTACCGATCTCAACTTTGTCTGTGGTGCCGGCCGGCCGTCCGGAACACTTTACGGCCACAGTTTTCACCAAATTTTCTTTAGTCGGTGAACAAGAAACAAATGATTTCTTTTGAATTTCGAAAAAATGGTGGAGAAATTATTTTTTCTTTTGCTTTTCTCTCTTTTTCCCCATCAGATAGGGCCTAGGATGTATGGTGTACAACCAACGCCATCTAGGGAGGAACCCTCAAACTTAATTTAAAATATAGCCACTAGAGCGCATTTTTAGTTGGCTTTTTCTACATGAAAATAATAAAAAATTTCTTTTATCTAGGTTTCCTGCTCGTTTTGGCTATTTAGACCTGCTCGGAGAAGAACAATTGTTTTTACCTCAAAACTCTTAATTTTTATGAAATTTTGCCCCAAAAAGGGCGTTTTGATGTTCAAAAAAGGGAGCCTGAGTCGAGAGGAGAGAAGTAACAATATAGGAGGGGGAAGTATTAAAGAGGGGAAGTATTAAAGAGGGGAAGTATTAAAGAGGGGAAGTATTAAAGAGGGGTAGTATTAAAGAGGGGAAGTATTAAAGAGGGGAAGTATTAAAGAGGGGAAGTATTAAAGAGGGGAAGTATTAAAGAGGGGAAGTATAACCGAATATAAGACTGTTGATAGAGAAAACCACATTTTTATTGCATTTTTAAGATCATTTCTCGATTACCCTATTTTTGCAAGATTTTAAAGATTTTCTTGGGATTTTTATGAACGAAAAACCTCCGTAGAAACGCCCTAATTACAGGAACCTTTATTATTGTTATTACTGTTATTACTGTTATCATTGTTATTACTGTTATTACTGTTATTATTGTTATTACTGTTATTATTGTCGTTAATATTGTCGTTATTATTGCCGGTATTATTGTCGTTATTATTGCTATTATTGTTATTATCGTTATTATCGTTACTATCGTTATTATTTTTATTATCGTTATTATTGATATTATTGTTATTATTGTTAATATTATTGTTATTATTGTTATTATCGTTATTATTTTTATTATTGTTATTATCGTTATTACTATTGTTATTAATGTTATTATCGTTATTATTATTGTTATTATCGTTATTATTATTGTTATTATCGTTATTATTATTGTTATTATCGTTATTATTATTGTTATTAACGTTATTATTATTGTTATTAATGTTGTTATTATTGTTGTTATTATCGTTATCATTGTTGTTATTGTTGTCATTGTTGTCATTGTTGTCATCGTTGTCATCGTTGTCATCGTTGTCATCGTTGTCATCGTTGTCATCGTTGTCATCGTTGTCATCGTTGTCATCGTTATCATCGTTGTCATCGTTGTCATCGTTGTCATCGTTATCATCGTTATCATCGTTATCATCGTTGTCATCGTTATCATCGTTATCATCGTTATCATCGTTATCATCGTTATCATCGTTATCATTGTTCCCCCAGACCATTCTGGGGGAAAAGTTGGGACCTAAAGATTGATGCTAAGCCTGAAAAAGCGATATATGTTGCGGGTTTAGTCTACAAAATGCGCCTTAAGGTTATATTTTTTAAAAAGTAAGTTCATCATCCCGAAGTTCTCTCAGTTGAGAAGCTTCCTTTTTAAGAATTTTCGAAGCTTCGATTTTTTCCCGTTTCTTCCTCGACTCTTTTTTCTTGTCCTGGATTTTCTTGAGCCTGTAAAACTCTTCGCGTTCTAGCTCGTCGAGTTCGTCGAGGATGTACGCCAACGTCTTTTCGATTCTGGGGATGATGACGTGCTCGATGGCGTTGATACGTCGATTCGTGATTTTTATGATTTCTTCAAGGGCTAGAAATGAAGTTTGGAGGGATGCGAGTTTGACGAGGACATTGATTGCTTGTTGAAATGCGGTTTTCGCCTTTGAAACGAGCTGACCTCCACGGGAAAGACCAGCAAACTGATATGTGTCCGTTCCTTCTTCGTAGGAGTCGAAGACAGGAAGGATAAGCCCGGCGACGTTGTCTTTCTTCGACTTCACCTTATAATGCGCCTTGCTCACATTCTGTATGACGGTCTGGCTGAGGTCCGTGCACGCGAATTTTGATTCGGTCAATGCGAAAAAAGCGTCGCCCATCATTCTCCCCATCTCCATCTTTAACTTGATCATCATTTTCGTGGTATCTCGAAACTTCAAGAGGAACTTCGTCGTCTTCGCTTTGAGCAGCTTGTGACCTTTTGTCGCTGCTGCGAGGCGAAGTTTCATTAGCGTCTGTGCCCCTCGAGATGGAAATATCGCGATGCGGTCTTTGCCCGACATTTTTTAAAATGGTTTACCATATACTACATCTGTTTTTATAAGCAAAGAAACTGCTGTTGAAGAGCTTGCGAACCAGTAGGATTCTGCAAGAGTTGAGACGAGGTGGAAGAAGAGGCCCTCATTCTCAATCCCTGCTAGTTTACTCTGCTACATTGCCGCATCAATTGTGTATCATCCAGGTTCCTACTTTTTAAGTGCATATGACTCGTGCATTGGAAGATCGCCAATGGCAAGATGGCCGCTATGCCATCTCAATACTTCTTAATACATTCCTGCCAGCAACAAACTGCTACATTGCCGCATCAATTGTGTATCATCCTTTTCAAGTTGGTCGCATATGACGCGTGCATTGGAAGATCGCCAATGGCCGCTATAGGATATCATGTTTCTCATTTTTTCATTGAAATTCACATTCTTTGAGGAAAAATGTGTCAAAAAAGAAGGGATACAAAAAAAATAAATGTTTATTCAAGCAAGATTCAATTTATTACAATATAAGTTAAAATTAGTTGTATATAAAGATCTTATTAATATAAATACAATAGAGAGAGACAACCTCTGCCTTCAGAGCTGGGCGACAATAAAATTTACATGATAGAGTTTGACCTGTTTGTCGCCAGGTGACCAAAAAAGACAAGTCAAAAAAAAAAGCGCGAAAGAGTTCGAGAAACGCACTTTGATGTTGTAGCTTAGAAGCATTTGCGGTGGACGATTCCGGGTCCGGATTCGTCGTATTCTTGTTTGGAGATCCACATCTGCTGGAAGGTGGAGAGGGAGGCAAGGATGGAGCCACCGATCCAGACGGAGTATTTCCTTTCTGGTGGAGCGATGATTTTGATTTTGATGGTTGAGGGAGCGAGGGCGGTGATTTCCTTTTGCATCCTGTCGGCGATACCAGGGTACATGGTGGTACCTCCGGAAAGGACGGTGTTGGCGTACAAGTCTTTCCTGATGTCGACATCGCATTTCATGATGGAGTTGTAGACGGTTTCGTGGATACCGCAAGATTCCATACCCAAGAAGGAAGGTTGGAAAAGGGCTTCTGGGCAACGGAATCTTTCGTTACCGATGGTGATGACTTGACCATCAGGAAGTTCATAGGACTTCTCAAGAGAAGTGGAAGCAGCGGCGGTAGCCATTTCCTGCTCGAAGTCGAGGGCGACATAGCAAAGTTTTTCCTTGATGTCACGGACGATTTCTCTTTCCGCGGTGGTCGTGAAGGAGTAACCACGTTCGGTCAAGATTTTCATCAAGTAGTCAGTCAAGTCACGGCCGGCAAGGTCGAGACGGAGGATGGCGTGAGGAAGGGCATAACCTGAAAAACTCGATAACTTAAAATTCTTTTACCTCAAAATAAAATACCTTCGTAGATGGGGACAGTGTGGGAGACACCATCTCCGGAGTCGAGGACGATACCGGTGGTACGACCGGAGGCGTAGAGGGAAAGGACAGCCTGGATGGCGACATACATGGCCGGGGTGTTGAAGGTCTCGAACATGATTTGGGTCATCTTCTCCCTGTTCGCTTTTGGGTTCAACGGCGCTTCGGTGAGGAGGATCGGGTGTTCCTCAGGGGCGACTCTAAGTTCGTTGTAGAATGTGTGATGCCAGATCTTCTCCATATCGTCCCAGTTGGTGATGATACCGTGTTCGATCGGGTATTTCAATGTCAAAATACCTCTTTTGCTTTGGGCTTCATCACCGACGTAGCTGTCTTTTTGTCCCATACCGACCATCACACCCTATAAACATCATTTTAAATTAATCAATTAAGAATCACTCGGTCTCCCTAGGCTATTTTGGCACCCGGACTATTTTCATTTCAGGCCCCCCGCTCAGCGCCTTATACGGCCCGCTCGGCGTGTACGCCCGCTAAAAATAGTACAACGCTTTTTTTGGGCACATCACCTTCCAGACCTCCCCATCCCTTCTTTCCCCACACGTTTTCATCCACTAAAATAGCTCCCGATTTTAAGTTTGAGAAATCCAATGCCTTCATTTTTGGCAATAGCTGCTTTTGGCATATACAAAATGGCTTTTTTTTTACATTTCACGAATCTTTAGTCCTTCCCATTTTGGTTCGCCTCCAGCTGGAGAGTGCATATTTTGGCCTCTTGTGCTAAATGCCATAAAAGCTATATTTTGGCCTTTAGAAAGGCTGCTCATTGGCCATATTCTCGATATGGCCCTCGGGAAGCCCAGATTTGAATGGATTCAAATGGCATAAGACAGTCATCTATTGCATAAGCCAGAAGCTGTGGAGCTCGGCTTGCCATAGAATGCTCGATACTTATTGGCCCTCGGGAAGCCCAGATTTGAATCCACTGCAAATGGCATAAGCCGTTTCATAAGCCAAGTCATCTATGGAAGCCAGAAGCTGTGGAGCTCGGCTTGCCATAGAATGCTCGATACTTATTGGCCCTCGGGAAACCCCTGGGATTGGGCAACATTTGGGCTTAAGCCACTGAAAGGTTTTGGTTACTGGGATTGCTATAGTATTATAATAATGGTTTACCTGATGTCTTGGGCGACCGACGATGCTCGGGAAGACGGCCCTGGGGGCGTCATCTCCGGCGAAACCGGCTTTGCACATACCGGATCCATTGTCAACGACCAACGCCGCAACATCATCGTCACACATTTTGAAGGGTTTGTTTGAGGTATGTCTCTCGGTCGGGAAATAAGGACGTCGGACTGCTCCGAAGCTTAACTGCGAGTGAACGAGGAGAACGGAAGGTGGGGCTCATATATAGAAATGCCTCTCCCACCCTAAGCGTCGAACGCCAAGGAGAAGAACCCGCTCCCCATATTTGGACAACCCTCCGCCCCTCCATGCATCACTATTTCTTTTTTAACTTACACGAACGTTAATAAAAATCTTTATTATTAAACATAAACAATCACTTTTACTCATCTATTGGCGGCTAATACGCTATCATCATATTGAAAAAACAAAATTACAACATTGTTTTCATTGAAAGCGTCGAGGTGTCATACCGCTTTCCTTCCATAGAGAGTAAAACAATGATTTCTCTCTGAGAAAAGCACGCGGCGTTCCCCCAAGCAGAACTCCACCGAATCCCTAGATGAGACAGTGGACACAAATCAGGGCATCCCGAGAGGCATCGAGCATTCTAAGCCAATGAGCATACAGCATCTAGCAAGCATTCTGGGTTAGGGGATCTCCGCTCCCTGGGATTAACTTGAAGTTTGGTAGAGAACTTCTCCAATGGGTAAAGCCTAAATTAGCAGGGTTCCAATTTAACCCAGAATCCTAGCTAGATGCTGTATGCTCATTGGCTTAGAATGCTCGATGCCTCTCGGGATGCCCTGATTTGAGTCCACTGTCTCATCTAGGGGATTGATAAAAGCTTTGCGTTCGGTCGGGTTCTGCTTCGGGGAACGCATTCTAAGCCAATGAGCATACAGCATCTAGCAAGCATTCTGGGTTAGGGGATCTCCGCTCCCTGGGATTAACTTGAAGTTTGGTAGAGAACTTCTCCAATGGGTAAAGCCTAAATTAGCAGGGTTCCAACCTAACCCAGAATCCTAGCTAGATGCTGTATGCTCATTGGCTTAGAATCTCGGGATGCCCTGATTTGAGTCCACTCTCTCATCTAGGGAATTGATGAAAGCTTTGCGTTCGGTCGGGTTCTGCTTCGGGGAACGCATTCTAAGCCAATGAGCATACAGCATCTAGCAAGCATTCTGGTTTAGGCGATCTCCGCTCCCTGGGATTAACTTGAAGTTTGGTAGAGAACTTCTCCAATGGGTAAAGCCTAAATTAGCAGGGTCCATAGGGAACAAAGATACAACTCTACGAGGCTACAGACGTACAGAGAAATTGAGAAAATTGAATCTAAAGGTATCTTCACAACTAGGTCGCCGCCGAGGGTTCTGAGTTTTATTTTTAACACGTTTCCACCCTTCAAAGGCACTAAACTCGTCCAGAAAAAAAAAATCCTGCTGTGATCCTCGGCAGAAGTGCTATTGGTTAGCATCAAGGGATGAACGGGTGAGGTCGAAGAAAAACGCGGCGGCAAGCGCAGCAGAAGCGGGCCAATTTCTCTGGACCCACGGACGGTGGAGCTTATGCCGATCGATATTTATTGGCCGTCAGGAAGGATATCAGCGATGGGAATCGAGCATTCTATGCCGATACTTGGGCACTCGGGGTACTGAGCCTTGGAAAGTCCAAATTTGAGTCCATTGGATTTGGTTTCATGGCCAAAAGAGGCTGTTTATTGGCCCTTAGAAAGCCTAGATTTGACCTTTGGTAGAGCTTGCCATGGAATGCTTGATACTGCGCCGAATCGAGCATTCTATGCCGATACTTGGGCACTCGGGGTACTGAGCCTTGGAAAGTCCAAATTTGAGTCCATTGGATTTGGCCTCATGGCCAAAGAGGCTGTTTATTGGCCCTTAGAAAGCCTAGATTGGACCTTTGGTAGAGCTTGCTATGGAATGCTTGATACTGCGCCGAATCGAGCATTCAATGCCGATACTTAGGCACTTGGGCCCTTGGAAAGTCCAAATTTGAGTCCATTGGATTTGGCCTCATGGCCATAACAGGCACGCTGTCTGTTGGCCCTTGATTATAGCTCCGCCTTAACCCTTCATTGACTTCCCCTCCCCAACGCAAACGTTCTCCCGCCTGAAGGATCCTCGGCATCCTCGAAAATCTATTTGGCATCAATCCGAATGCATTTTGATCCTTAGCCAAATCCTTTCATTATCCCTATACAGGTAGTTAAACGGCAAGGTCGCCTCCCCCAACGCACATTTTCGATTTTCCGAAAGGCGGGGATCAAAATTCTCAGTTTTTGTCAAATATCTCGAAAATTATGAGGTTTAGCGCCAAGACAATTAAGCACAAAAATACTAAAAATTAAATTTTTAACAAAACGTAATAAGTACACAATCTTGAGAAAGTGAACGGTTTCGGAGTTACGAGCCGTCAAAAGTCATGAGTTGATGAAGTTGTCAAATAGTGATTTTTTTTTTTCAGTTTTTGTCAAATATCTCAAAAACTATGAGGTTTAGCGCCAAGACAATTAAGCACAAAAATACTAAAAATTAAATTTTAAACAATACATAATAAGAACACAACCTTGATAAAGTGAATGGTTTCGGAGTTACGAGCCGTCAAAAGTCATGAGTTGATGAAGTTGTCAAACAGTGAATTTTTCTCTCAGTTTTTGTCAAATATCTCAAAAACTATGAGGTTTAGCGCCAAGACAATTAAGCACAAAAATACTACAAATTAAATTTCTAACAAAACGTAATAACAACACAACCTTGAGAAAGTGAACGGTTTCGGAGTTACGAGCCGTCAAAAGTCAAGAGTTGATGAAGTTGTAAAATAGTTTTTATCAGTTTTTGTCAAATATCTCAAAAACTATGAGATTTAGCGCAAAAAGTACTAAGTAATAAAGTAGTTTCCATTAAATTTCCAACAAAAAGTAGTTTCGGTAAAATCGTCATAAATTAAACGGTTTCGTAGTTACAAGCCGTCAAAAAATTGTTTTTATACCTTTTAGACATATCTTCCAATAACTCGAAAACCACTGCTCCTTGCGGGATAAAGACTAAATACAAATTTTTATACAATTTTCTATCGAAAAAATCATTTTCTAGTAAAAACTGACAGTTCAGGAGATAAGGCGACTTCCATCGTTTTGATCAAATGTCACTTTTTGATGGCTTATATCTCCGAAACTATTCATTTTATCAAGATTTTGTACAAAGTATTTTTTGTTGTAAATTTAATTATAATTATTTTTGCACTTAATACTAATTGCGCTAAATCTTTTAGTTTTTGAGAAAAACCTGTTTTAGACACTTTAGACACTGTTTGACGGTCCGTAACACCGAAGTTATTCATTTTATCAATATTTTGTACTAAGTATTTCTTGTTTAAAATTAAATTTTCATTATTTTTGTACTTTATAGTTTTTGCGCTAAAACTTGTAGTTTTGAGATATTTGATAAAAAGCGGTTTTAGGGAGTAGAAACCTCTCAGTGTCTGTTTATAAAAGCCCAAGTGCCCCAGTAGAAGGGGTGGACTAAAAATAAAATATCACTCGTTTACCTTCTATAGTCATGGAACTAATCTCAATATATTTAATTATATGATTATTTTTAATAAATCTACCTAATAATATGGCTGTATAGACCTGGTAGATTTCTTTTATCGTTAGAAGTCTTAATTTTTTCCTCAAATTCAACATATTGAAATCGTAAAGCCACGACTCAATCAAATCTATTGCATCCAGCTGTTCAAATTTTCTTCAGTGTTTGGGTTTTTTAAATATTCTCGAAGACTCAGTCTTTGTGAGGCGAAGAGAGCCTAAATAGGAGAGGGAGGTTTACAGGCGTCTATTTTGAGAGGGTTTCACTCGGCGGGGTGACCCAAACGTTTTAAAATTAGTCAAGAGAATAGAAAAGAAAAAAAAATACCCTGGGTCCCCCATATTCGGTAAAAAATGAATGGATTTTAAATCTCTAAATGGTGGATAATCAACGAAAACTTCCTTAAAGAGAAGTAACAAGGAGGGGGAAGTATATGGGAGGGGAAGTATAAGGGGAAGTAAAGCAGAGGGGGAAGTATAACGGAGGGGATGTATAAGGGAGAGAAAGTATTAGGGAGGGGAAGTATAAAGGAGGGGAAAGTTTCTTTTTTTTTCGCAAAATTTTCCAAGTTTTCTTTTTTTCGAAAAATTTTCCAAGTTTATTATTTTTTTCCGAGTTTTTTTTTTTTTTTTTGAAAAATTTTCCGGGTTTTCTTTCTCTGCTGACGATCTAATGACTGTTTAGCTGACGATCTAATGACCGATTAGCTGACGATCTAATGACCGTTTAGCTGACGATATAATGACCGTTTTGCTGACGATCTAATGACCGTTTAGCTGACGATCTAATGACGTTTAGCTGACGATATAATGACGTTTAGCTGACGATCTAATGACCGTTTAGCTGACGATCTAATGACCGTTTAGCTGACGATGTAATGACGTTTAGCTGACGATCTAATGACTGTTTAGCTGACGATCTAATGACCGTTTAGCTGACGATCTAATGACCGTTTAGCTGACGATCTAATGACCGTTTAGCTGACGATGTAATGACCGTTTAGCTGACGATATAATGACGTTTAGCTGACGATATATCGACGTTTAGCTGACGATCTAATGACCGTTTAGCTGACGATCTAATGACGTTTAGCTGACGATCTAATGACTGTTTAGCTGACGATCTAATGACCGTTTAGCTGACGATCTAATGACCGTTTAGCTGACGATATAATGACCGTTTTGCTGACGATATATCGACGTTTAGCTGACGATCTAATGACCGTTTAGCTGACGATATAATGACGTTTAGCTGACGATATATCGACGTTTAGCTGACGATCTAATGACCGTTTAGCTGACGATATAATGACGTTTAGCTGAAGATATATCGACGTTTAGCTGACGATCTAATGACCGTTTAGCTGACGATCTAATGACCGTTTAGCTGATGATATAATGACGTTTAGCTGACGATATATCGACGTTTAGCTGACGATCTAATGACCGTTTAGCTGACGATCTAATGACTGTTTAGCTGACGATCTAATGACCGTTTAGCTGACGATCTAATGACGTTTAGCTGACGATCTAATGACCGTTTAGCTGACGATCTAATGACCGTTTAGCTGACGATCTAATGACCGTTTAGCTGACGATATAATGACGTTTAGCTGACGATCTAATGACGTTTAGCTGACGATATATCGACGTTTAGCTGACGATCTAATGACCGTTTAGCTGACGATCTAATGACCGTTTAGCTGACGATCTAATGACCGTTTAGCTGACGATCTAATGACCGTTTAGCTGACGATCTAATGACCGTTTAGCTGACGATCTAATGACCGTTTAGCTGACGATCTAATGACCGTTTAGCTGACGATCTAATGACGTTTAGCTGACGATATATCGACGTTTAGTTGACTATCTAATGACTGTTTAGCTGACGATCTAATGACCGTTTAGCTGACGATCTAATGACCGTTTAGCTGACGATCTAATGACCGTTTAGCTGACGATCTAATGACCGTTTAGCTGACGATATAATGACCGTTTAGCTGACGATACAATGACTAGTAACGGAGGGGAAATTAAAAGGGAGGGGAAGTATAATGGAGGAGAAAGTATAACGGAGGCGGAAGTATAACAGAGGGGGAAGTATAACGGAGGGGGAAGTGTAACGGAGGGGGAAGTGTAACAGAGGGAGCAGTATAAAGAAGGGAGGGAAAGTATAAAGGAGTATAAAATTTAATTAAACTTTATTTTTGATAAACAAATAGAGGTTATATCACAGAATAGGTTAATCACCGTAAATGTGCTATAAAAGATAAGATTTTTCATGGTTTTTAGGACTTCAAGATCTTCAGAGCTTTCAGTTGATCGATTCTTCGAACCGTCGGTTATAGATCGGTTATTCAGATATCTTTGGGAACTTAAAGCTCTTCTACTCAGCTAATCGGTTATTAAGACCGTCGGTTATTCTTCAGTAGGCCGGTTCTTCAGGTTTCTTAAGGAACTTCAAGGACCATCCGCCAGAGCATTTTGTTTCAGAAACAAGAGCAGCGCTTTCGCCCCTAAAATTACTTTCCTATATTTGAGCACTAAAAATCGTCGGAAAATTTTTTAAAAAATCTTTTTCTCGTTAGTTTGGGAATGTCTATGCGGCACTGGGAGCAGTTTTTTCGAAAAAGTTTTCCTTTGAAAAATGGAAAAATTACTTTTCGACTAAAAGGTTTTTTTCAAAAAAACCGCTACCCATTTTGTAGGCTTTGAAGAGCTTTTTCCAAAAATATATTATATAAGAAAATCCGATGAATAGTTTCGTCGTAATCTTTTTACAAAGATTTGGAGGTAAAATGGAGAGCTCAAAAGTGCTGCGATCTCTTGTCTTTTAAACGAAATGCTCGGGCGGTATGATGGCCCTTGAGGAGTTGATCGGTTATTCAAGATCGGTTGCTCAAAATCGGTTCTTCAGTTGGTCGGTTATTCAGGACAGGTTCTTCAGTTGGTCGGTTTTTCAGGTGATTCTGCTTGGGAACTTCAAGTTCTTCAGGAGACTCAACAATCGGTTCAACGTTTGCCGAAGGAGACGAAATCGTCATTATTTCTTCCGGACGAATCACCAAATTTCGCGATTGTCTTTCGATGGGTCGCCTCAACGGTTGAATCGATGATATCACCGATGACTCCTATAAAAATTGTTCATTTTGCTTGCTAAAATGCAAAGTACCGTATGGATTGTGCTGGCGATGGTGAAGAGTTCGACGGGGACGTTCCGCCATTGAGATGGCATAGCCGGTCCGCCAGGGGCGTATGCGTGATGGCCGAAGTTGTCGAGGGTATTCGTCCCTAAATAACCGTCGCTCAATTCCATCACGCCGATCTGCGTCGTACGGACGTGGTACGGAAAATTCTTATTCGCTCTACTCGGAACGGTCAGAACCTGCCAAAAAAGTTTAAAAACTGAGAGTCAAAAAACACGTTTTTATCAGTTTTTCTCATATATTTTGAAAACTATGAGGTTTAGCGAAAAAAGTATAAAAAACAAAAATAAAAGAAATAAAATTCCTAACAAAAAATATTTAGAAAACAATTTTGATAAAATGAATGGTTTCGGAGTAAAAGACCGTCAAAAGTTTATCATAGAAGTGTGTCAAAACGCGGTTTTTACCAGTTTTTGTCAAAAATCTCAAAAAGTATGAGGTTTAGCGAAAAAATTATAAAAAACAAAAATAAAGTAAATAAAATTTCTAACAAAAAATAATTAGTAATTAATTTTGATAAAATGAACGGTTTCGGAGTAAAAGACCGTCAAAAGGTCGTTTATCGTAGAAGAGTGTCAAAAAGCGGTTTTTATCAGTTTTTGTCAAATATCTAAAAAATTATGACGTTTAGCGAAAAAAAGTATCAAAAACAAAAATAAAGTAAATAAAATTTCAAACAAAACGTATTTTGTAAACAATTTTGATAAAATGAACGGTTTCGGAGTTACGAGCCGTCATATATAAATATAAGCCGCATTTTTGCCTTCTCCGTCAAAGATTGACTTTTCAGCTCGCAACTCCAAAACTACGCACTTTTTGATGATGACGTACTGAGCACTTTTTGTTAAAAATTAATTTTGAATTATTTTTGTTCTTATTACTTTTTGAGCTAAACTTCATAGTTTTCGATATATTCGACAAAAACCGAGAAAACTCGCTTTTTTTTTATAATCTAGACTTTTGACGGTCGTTAACTCGAAAACCGTTCACTTATCAAGATTTTGAAACTAAGTACTTTCTGTTGAAAATTTAAATTAAATTATTTTTTTACTTAATATTTTTGCGCTAAACCTCATAGTTTATGAGATATTTTAGACATACCGATAAATAATATTCTATTAATACACTTGGAGCCATCTAGGGCCATTTACAAGAAACAACAAATGCCCTAATATCTAGAAAACTATGATATTCAGTGCAAAAAGTATTAAGTATATAAATAATTAACTTAAAATTTTAAACAAAAAGTATTTAGTAAATAATCTAGATAAAGTGAACGGTTTTAGAGCTACCTACCGTGAAAAATGGAAGCTTTGAGAAGGAACCGTGGAAAAAACGGTTTTTATCTGTTTTTGTCAAATATCTTGAAAACTATCAGGTTAAGGGCAAAAACTACTAAGTACAAAATAATTGACGTTAAATTTACAATAGAAAGTTATAACGGTATAATCTTGATAAAGTGAACGGTTTCTGAGTTATGGGCCGTCAAAAGACGAAGAGTGTCAAAAACGTGATTTTCGACATATCATCAAATAACTTTGAAACCATTTAGTTTAGAGAGGTTATGTACTTAGTACTTTTTGTCGAAAATATGACGTAGATTATTTTTGTACTTAGTACTTTTTGCCCTAAACCTCTTAGTTTTCGAGATATTTGATAAAAACGGATAACTACTCTATTAAGACACCTGGAGCCATCTAGGGCCACTTACAAGAAATAAGAGATGCCCTGCAAGTGCTACAAAATGATTGAGAGCGCAGACGACGCTTTCTCGAACCCATTTGTCGATTAGAGTGTTGGCGGTTAGAATGAACGTCGGTCCCGTCACAAACCACATAGTACCAACCAAATTGAAAGGATAATAAAAAGACCCTTTTTCCGGGTAGTGCTTAAGCGTAAAAACTGTTGCGTAGACAAACATCCACCACGCTACTATCCGCAGGCCGATCAGACCGTATCCTGCAGGCGACTCATACAAATATAGGACTTCACCAGGGTCGAAAAACTAAAAAAAAAAATTTTTTTATAACGAGCTACTTTTCTGAGAGGCAAAAAGCGTTTTTGTCAAATATCTCAAAAACTGTGAGGTTTAGCGCAAAGACTATTGAGCACAAAAATAATCTACGTTTAATTTACAACAAAAAGTATTTAGCACAAAATCTTGATAAAGTGAACGCTTTTCGAGTTACAGGCCGTCAAAAAATGTTTTTGTCACATTTTAGATTTTCGGCATCAAATAACTCAAAAACCGCTGCTCCTAGTGAGATAATGACTAAGTATAAAATTAATTGCTATGCAATTTTCTATTGAAAAGTTCTTATACATTTTTGTCGTATAGCAAACAGTTTAGGAGATATGGCCAAAAATCTTTTAAAAAAGTGCTTTTTGACACCCATTTTTTGGTATGTACATTTCTTACCGATTGTTCATACATAAACATTGTAAGGAACGTCACAACGTAGAGGCAGACGAAAATGGTCAGTTTGGCCGTCGAGGACATTCGGAGTCTACCACGGGTTATCGTGTAGCCTTTGGCCATTAGAAGGAGAACGACTAAGAAAAAAACTTCGCTGAACATCTCGAATATTCTTCCTAAAATATCAATTTTGTCGTTTTACTCGGATGATGACGTCACAATACGCAATAGACTATAAGATTGAGAGCTTAAGGCAGGGTAGAAGCTCTTCAGATCGGTTCTTCTCATTTGTCAACTTGGTAGATTACACCTCTATCTTATCTTGTGACGTCATCATTTGTCATTAGTCGACGTACCTGACAGTTTCTTGTTGTCGTTTTACTCGGATGGTGACGTCACAGTACGCAATAGACGATAAGATTGAGAGCTTAAGGCAGGGTGGAAGCTCTTCAGATCGGTTCTTCTCATGTGTCAACTTGGTAGATTACACCTCTATCTTATCTTGTGACGTCATCATTTGTCATTAGTCGACGTACCTGACAGTTTCTTGTTGTCGTTTTACTCGGATGGTGACGTCACAGTACGCAATAGACGATAAGATTGAGAGCTTAAGGCAGGGTGGAAGCTCTTCAGATCGGTTCTTCTCATGTGTCAACTTGGTAGATTACACCTCTATCTTATCTTGTGACGTCATCATTTGTCATTAGTCGACGTACCTGACAGTTTCTTGTTGTCGTTTTACTCGGATGGTGACGTCACAGTACGCAATAGACTATAAGATTGAGAGCTTAAGGCAGGGTGGAAGCTCTTCAGATCGGTTCTTCTCATGTGTCAACTTGGTAGGTTACGCCTCTATCTTATTTTGTGACGTCATCATTCGTTATCAGTCGACGTACCTGTTAGTTTAAGTTTTTTGTTGTCGTTTTACTCGGATGATGACGTCACAGTACGCAATAGACGATAAGATTGAGAGCTTAAGGTGAAAGGTGATTTGGAGCTTGGACAAAGACAGCGATATGTGTGCGAGAGAGAGAGAAAACCGAAATTTTGGGCAGTTCTCACGCTTCTAAAATTGGTCCGATTTTATTTTTTCAAATTGGAATGTACTCAGTGGAACAGTACAAAATTCGGAATCTAAAAAAAAAAATTTTTTTTGCCGCCAAAATCAAAATTTTGAGCCAAAATTTTTAAATTTTGCAAAATTTGAAAAAGTGGTCAACAGCCCAGAATCGTTAAAAAATCCTGAATCCAACGACGTTAGTATTATAAAGATCGGATAAAAAATGGCGTCCGAAACGCGAAAATGCGAATTTCCGTTTGATGTTTGCCGCCCGTCTACGTCAGCGTTGGGTGAAATTTTTATGTTTCTTTCGATATTCAGTCTTTCTCTGCCGAATCCTTGGTTTTTATTTTTTTAACACAAATTTCTTTAGCCGGTGAAGAAGAATGTAACGAGGGCTATTTTTGAATTTCGAAAAAATGGCGGAGATATGTCTGTTAGAAATTTTAAAAAATTTGCTGCGGCCGAACCGTTAATCCGATTTTCACCAAATTTTCACCAATTACTCCTTATATTTTTAAAGAATTTTTGGCGTAAAAAATTGCGACTTTTTTTTATTAATTTTTTTTAGTAAGGAGAAATTTCGTACTTCTACCCTTTACGAGAGGCACATCCCTAGGCCAAAGAGCCCATTATTTCTACCTTGACACTTTGAAAATTTTTCGAAAAAAAAAGTTTGACAAAAAACTTATAAAATTTTCAAAAAAAGGAACTTAAAAAATTTTTCAAAAAAAAAAAAGGAAAACCCGGAAAATTTTTCGAAAAAAAAACTCGGAAAATTTTTGGGAAAAACAAACTTGGAAAATTCTCCTTTATACTTTCCCTCAAAAAAAATTATACGGTTTTTTTGGAAAAAAAAAAAAAGAAAAACTGCAAATTTAAAAAAAAATAGGAAGGAGTGTGATTATTATTTTATTTTTTATTTCTATATAGTTACTGTATAATTTTTTATTGCTGTATATTGTATTTTTTCTTTTTCATAAAGAAATATTTCTGAATTTTTAATTATTAATTAATTTATTTTCATTAGTTTGCATTTTTTCCTCTAAAAACGAATAGTATGTGGTGAAAATATGAGGTGAAGAGTGAGGAAGAATATTGTTTTTAGAAAAATAATTCGATGGGGGGATATTTTGTATGACAGGCAATAAATTAGAACGTTTACATTGTTTATTCCTCAAGTCTTCCAAAATGACTCCGCCCCTCGGAAAATCTTTTGATCCTTCGGGACACGATTACGATCGATCTAATCATACGATTTTCTTATGTCATAGGTTTTTGGAATCGGGGAATCGTGAGCTATAATTTGTATACCGGCGATTTTCGAAAAAAGGCCGAGAAAAAAAGATAGATTTCGGATTTTCCGGATGGAAAATTTTTTGGAAAATCGGTATGCCTAACCCTTATTCATTTTGGGATTTTAAAACGAAAACCGTTTTCAAAATTATTTTCATGGACATGGAGGGTAAAACTAAAATTTGTATTTTAATGGCTTATTAATTTTAGTATTATTGTTATCGCTTGAACACTTGCTTTCATGCAAACTACCTGTGTTGAAATCACATTCTATATCTCTAAATATCTAGAAAAAAAAAATACTAGGGTAGGCAGAGAAAGACCGAATATCGAATGAAATGAAAAATTCCCCCCACCGCTGACGTAGACGGGCGGCGAACATCAAACGGAAATTCGCATTTTCGCGTTTCGGACGCCATTTTTTATCCGATCTTTATAATACTAACGTCGTTGGATTCAGGATTTTTTAACGATTCTGGGCTGTTGACCACTTTTTCAAATTTTGCAAAATTTAAAAATTTTGGCTCAAAATTTTGATTTTGGCGGCAAAAAAAAAAAATTTTTTTTTAGATTCCGAATTTTGTACTGTACCACTGAGTACATTCCAATTTGAAAAAATAAAATCGGACCAATTTTAGAAGCGTGAGAACTGCCCAAAATTTCGGTTTTCTCTCTCCCTCGCACTCGTATCTTCTGTCTAACACAGAGTTGCCACACTTGTAGTCCCCTTTCACCTTAAGGAAGGGTGGAAGCTCTTCAAATCCTTCTCATGTGTCAACTTGGTTGGTTACACGTCATCATCGTCATCAGTCGAAGTAGTTGTTAGTTTGAGTTTTTTGTTGTCGTTTTACTCGGAGGGTGACGTCATAGTACGCAATAGACGATAAGATTGAGAGCTTAAGGCAGGGTGGAAGCTCTTCAGATCGGATCTCATGTGTCAACTTATTAGGTAACACCTCTATCTTATCTTGTGACGTCATCATTTGTCATTAGTCGACGTACCTGTCAGTTTTTTTTGTTGTCGTTTTACTCGGATGATGACGTCACAATACGCAATAGACGATAAGATTGAGAGCTTAAGGCAGGGTGGAAGCTCTTCAGATCGGTTCTTCTCATGTGTCAACTTGGTAGATTACACCTCTATCTTATCTTGTGACGTCATCATTTGTCATTAGTCGACGTACCTGACAGTTTCTTGTTGTCGTTTTACTCGGATGGTGACGTCACAGTACGCAATAGACGATAAGATTGAGAGCTTAAGGCAGGGTGGAAGCTCTTCAGATCGGTTCTTCTCATGTGTCAACTTGGTAGGTTACGCCTCTATCTTATTTTGTGACGTCATCATTCGTTATCAGTCGACGTACCTGTTAGTTTAAGTTTTTTGTTGTCGTTTTACTCGGATGATGACGTCACAGTGCGCAATAGACGATAAGATTGAGAGCTTAAGGAAGGGTGGAAGCTCTTCAAATCCTTCTCATGTGTCAACTTGGTTGGTTACACGTCATCATTCGTCATCAGTCGAAGTAGTTGTTAGTTTGAGTTTTTTGTTGTCGTTTTACTCGGATGATGACGTCACAATACGCAATAGACGATGAGATTGAGAGCTTAAGGCAGGGTGGAAGCTCTTCAGATAGGTTCTTCTCATGTGTCAACTTGGTAGGTTACGCCTCTATCTTATTTTGTGACGTCATCATTCGTTATCAGTCGACGTACCTGTTAGTTTAAGTTTTTGTTGTCGTTTTACTCGGATGATGACGTCACAGTACGCAATAGACGATAAGATTGAGAGCTTAAGGAAGGGTGGAAGCTCTTCAAATCCTTCTCATGTGTCAACTTGGCTGGTTACACGTCATCATTCGTCATCAGTCGAAGTAGTTGTTAGTTTGAGTTTTTTGTTGTCGTTTTACTCGGATGATGACGTCACAATACGCAATAGACGATGAGATTGAGAGCTTAAGGCAGGGTGGAAGCTCTTCAAATCCTTCTCATGTGTCAACCTGGTTGGTTACACCTCTATCTTATCTTGTGACGTCATCATTCGTCATCAACGTACCTGTTAGTTTGAGCGCCGGTAATCCGATGCCGTCAAAAGCAAATCGAATGAGGGCGATTATTTGAAGGAAAATCCCAAGTGCTTGAAGATAAACGGATGCTGCGAATATTTTATAGGTGGAGTGCAGCAACTGCCTTGATTTGAGCTCCACTTAAAAATCGATTATTGAAGGCATTTAAGATGATGAATAACCTACTTGAGCACATGATGATGGCTAAAATGAGAAGCATGTAGATGACAACGTAGCCCATCAATATCGGCAAGATGTCTATTAAAAACAATGATTTTTATTGTGCGTGGTCTTCGTGCATGGGGGTGGTTGACGTCCGTCACCAGGTACTGCAGCAGTAAATGGGATATTGATGAATCAGTACAGCACAAGTCTAAATGCAGCAGAAATGGGAGTAACGTGGTTTCAGTGCAGGAGAAACAGAAGCATCCGTCTGCAGTATTCAGCAGAAATGGAAGCATCGATGACTCGATCGTGTTTAAGAGCATCAATGCTATCGTTTTTATTGTCTCTAGCAGTTTCCGGACCGGCAGTACCAGTACAGCAGAAACAATAGCAATGGGAGCATAGATGACTCGATCGAGATTAAGAGCATCGATGCTATCGTTTCTATTGTAGCAGTTTCCAAACCAACTCGCTGGCAGTACCAGTACAGCAGAAACAAGAGCAATATTGAAGAAATTGGAGCAACGATGACTCGATGAGGTTAAGAGCATCGATGCTATCGTTTCAATTGTCTTAGCAGTTTCCGGATCAACTCCCTGGCAGTGCAACAGCAGAAACAATAGTAATACATATTGCATAAATGGGAGCATAGATGACTCGATGAAGTTAAGAGCATCGATGCTATCGTTTCTATTGTCTCCAGCAGTTTCCAAACCAACTCGCTGGCAGTACCAGTACAGCAGAAACAAGAGCAATATTGAAGAAATTGGAGCAACGATGACTCGATGAGGTTAAGAGCGTCGATGCTACCGTTTCTATTGTCTCTAGGAGTTGCCAGACCAACTCGCTGGCAGTACCAGTACAGCAGAAACAATGCAATATTTCATAAATGGGAGCATCGATGACTCGATGAAGTTAAGAGCATCGATGCTATCGTTTCTATTGTCTCCAGCAGTTTCCAAACCAACTCGCTGGCAGTACCAGTACAGCAGAAACAAGAGCAATATTGAAGAAATTGGAGCAACGATGACTCGATGAGGTTAAGAGCGTCGATGCTACCGTTTCTATTGTCTCTAGGAGTTGCCAGACCAACTCGCTGGCAGTACCAGTACAGCAGAAACAATGCAATATTTCATAAATGGGAGCATCGATGACTCGATCGAGATTAAGAGCATCGATGCTATCGTTTCTATTGTCTCTAGCAGTTTCCAAACCAACTCGCTGACAGTACCAGTACAGCAGAAACAAGAGCAATATTGCAGAAATGGGAACATCGATGCTATCGTTTCTATTGTCTCTAGCAGTTTCCGGAGCAACTCGCTGACAGTACCTGATGTCGGACGACGGTCCCCACTCCCAAATAAAACGATGACCTTTCCTTCTTTTGCCCACTTACAAAATTCGTCTGCGGAAAAATGTTCGTGCCAGTAATCACCCGGAGCGCCATTGGTCATCAAAAATCGATAGCTTAAGTCCAAACCCTGAAAGGCATGAAACATAAGCATAATTTATGTTAACGAGATTTCATACTTTCGACGCATTGCAATTGCTCACTGCGAGAAACCACCATCGCTCGCGGGCGCTTCGAAACGAACGAGCCTGATGACATTGAATAACGAAAGTGGCGTTCAATTTTCTTTCTGTGCATCCAGAACCCAAATCGGACTCCGTCAATGGTATTATTTGGTTCAGCCGCCGCTCAAGAACCGCCTCTCTTTGCTCACACGTCTAAAACATAAACTTTGTTCCAACCACAGTTTGAAACTCCTGGAGCATGCGCAGCTTTTGTACGTCATGGCTTCAGATTTGACGGACAAACGATTCGAAAGACGTCAAGTTTGACATCCAAATCCTTCTGCGCATGCTCCGAGTTGAAAACTGCTGTTGGAACTAAGCTGAATAGTCTGTTTTGCTCAACCTTACCTTATTTGACTTATAAACTGCCGGCCATTGGTTTTCAGCGTCATAATAGAGCAAAATATTCTGCACGCTGTATTCCTATTAATCAGAATATCCATTTAAGACCTCCCAGTTACTGAGAAAAACTCGAAACACCGCAGACGTCAAAAAGCAGCTCTTATCAATTTTCGTCAAATATCTCGAAAACTATGAGGTTTGGCGCAAAACGTATTAAGTACAAAAATGATCTACGTTAGATTTTTGACAAAAAGTATTAAGTACAAAACCTCTCTAAGTTGAATGGATTCAAAGTTATTTGATGATATGTCGAAAATCACGTTTTTGACACTCTTCGTCTTTTGACGGCCCATAACTCAGAAACCGTTCACTTTATCACGATTATACCCTTATAACTTTCTGTTGGAAATTTAATGTAAATTATTTTTGTATTTATTAGTTTTTGCTCTTAACCTCAAAGTTTTCGAGATATTTGACAAAAACCGATATAAACCGTTTTTTACACTGTTCCTCCTCAAAGCCTCAATTTTTGACGGTCGGTAGCTCGAAAACCGTTCACTTTATCCAGATTTTTTACTAAGTACTTTTTGTTTACAGTTTTACGTTAAATATTTTTGTACTTAATACTTTTTTCGCTAAATCTCATAGTTTTTGAGATATTTGAAAAAAACTGATAAAAGCGCATTTTGACACCCACGGTTTTTTGATTAGTTCAAAACACTTACGTTAAATAGGGATTTTTTGGGCCAAAAGGGCCAGGAAAACACCCAAAATCCGACCAAATGGGATTTTTTGGGTCAAACGTGCCAGAAAATCACCCAAAATTGACCAAATGGGATTTTTTGGGCCAAAAAAGCCAGGAAAACACCCCAAAAACCGTTAAATTGGGATTTTGGGCAAAACAGCCAGGAAAACGTAAAAAAAAAACCGTTCAATTGGAATTTTGTGGCCGAAAACAGCCAGAAAAATTCCCAAAATCCGACCACATTGGATTTTTTGGGATAAAAAAAAGCCATAAAAACACCCAAAAACCGTTAAATCGGGGTTTTTGGGCCAAAAAAGAGAGGAAACCACCCGAAATCCGACCAAATGGGGTTTTTTGGGCCAAAAAAGCAGGAAAGACACCCAAAATCCGACCAAAATGGATTTTTGGGGCAAAAAGAGCCAGAAAAACACCCAAATTCGACCAAATGGGATTTTTCAGGGCAAAAGAGCCAGAAAAACAACCAAAAACCGTTAAATTGGGATTTTTTGGGGCTAACCAGCCAGGAAAAAACCCAAAATCCGACCGAATGGGGCTTTTTTTGGGCCAAAAAAGCCGGAAAGACACCCGAAATCCAACCAAAATGGATTGTTTGGGCTAAAAGAGCGAGAAAAACACCCGAAGTCCTATCAAATGTAATTTTTTTGGGACCAATAGTGCGAGGAAAAACACCCTAGATCCGACCGAATGGGGTTTTTTGGGCCAAAAGAGCAAGGAAAACATCCGAAATCCGACCGAATGGGATTTTTTGGGCCAAAAAAGGCTGACAGACACCCAAAATCCGACCAAAATGGATTTTTTGGGCTTAAAGAGCCAGGAAAACACCCAAAATCCGACCAAATGGAATTTTTTGGGCGATCAAAGCGCTTTTTGACACCCACGGTTATTGGATTAGTTCAAAAAACTTACTTTTTTATACTGGATACTATACTCAAATGTCCCGTCGTTCGATAAAAACAAAATCTCGCAATAAAAGCCCATTTCTAAATAATAAAAACGATTATTTTGAATAATTAATTATAATTTTTTCTTACCTCCAATGTCTTGATGCGCCCTTCTTCATATTTTGAGACCGAACTGTTGATGAATAACAATAATAATATTGTAATACCATTTAAAAACATTTTCTACGAGCCATTTGCCTTTGTGCCGTTCGAAAAATTATGTTTTGTTATTGACTCCAGGGTTGCCAATGGTGACGGAAAGCACCAACAGATAAAAAACGTTCTGATTGCCGATAAAATCATCAATTAATCATATATCACAATGAGATATCAATGGTATTAAAATTTAATAGGGAGGACAATACCATATAACGATTTTTTTGGGCCAAATAAGCCAGAAAACCAACCAAAAAACCTAAAATTCAGATTTTTTGGGCCAAAAGAGCCAAAAAAACACACAATATCCGATCAAATAGGATTTTTTGGGGCCAAAAGAGCCAGGAAAACACCCAAAATACCGTTATATTGGGATTTTTTGGGCCTTAAAGGCCAAGAAAACACCCAAAAACGTTAATTTGGGGGTTTTTGGGCCAAAAGAGCCATAAAAACACCTCCAAAAAACCCGTTAAATTGGGATTTTTGGGGCCAAAAGGGCCGGGAAAACACCAGAAAACCATTATATTGTTTTTTTTTTACAAAAGAGCCAGGAAAACGCCCGAAATGTGACCAAATGGGATTTTTTTTGCCAAATAGCCAGAAAAACACCCGATATTGACCAATTGGATTTTTTGGGGACTAAAGAGCCAGGAAAACACCAAAAAAAACCGTTAAATTGGGATTTTTGGGGCCAAAAGGGCCAGGAAAACATCAAAAAAACCGTTATATTGTTTTTGTTTTTTTTTCACAAAAGAGCCAGGAAAACGACCAAAATGTAACAAAATTTTAATTTTGGGCTAAAAGGGCCCGAAAAACACCCGAAATTCGACCGAATGGGAATTTTTGGGCCAGAAGTGCCAGAAAAACACCCTAAATTGACCAATTGGGGCCTAAAGGGCCAGGAAAACAAAAAAAACCGTTATATTGGTTTTTTATTCACAAAAGAGCCAGGAAAACGCCCAAAATGTGACCAAATGGAATATTTTTTGGCCAAAAGAGCGAGAAAAACACCCCAAAAAAAGCCTTTAAATTGGGATTGGATTTTTTGGGCCAAAAGAGCCAGGAAAACACCCGAAATCCGACCGAATGAGATTTTTCGGGCAAAAAGAGCCGGGAAAACACCGAAAATCCGATCAAATGGGATTTTTTGGCCCAAAAGAACCAGAAAAATATCGGAAATCCGATCAAATGGGATTTTTTGGGCCAAAAGAGCCACGTAAGAAATAAAGGTAACTTAATTGTTATGATTTTTTTTATCTTTAAAATCAGCGTAATTTTTATAAATTATATTTTTGTAAAACGCAGGAATTCCATCCTTGATTGAAAAAAGATAAATCAAAAAGGTCATTCTATTATTTCATTTTTTCCATATAAATACAAACGGAATCCATTTTTTGTTATAGTTAAAATGAGACTCAATTTAGTTGTCTTATTGTTAGCAGTAAGTAATAAATTTTTAAATCTTTTTCTTGTCATAAAAAAGCAGTTTTTATCAAATAACTCGAAAACTATGAGGTTTAGCGCAAAACATTTCAAGTACACAAATTAAGTAAATTAAATTTCCAACAAATAAAATTTAGTAAAAAATCTTGATAAAGTGAACGGTTTTCGAGATATTGACCGTCAAAAGTCATGGCTTGGAGGAGAGTGTAAAAAGGTGGTTTTTATCGGTTTTTGTCAAATATCTTGAAAACTGTGAGGTTTAGCGCAAAAAATACTAAGTACAAAAATAATCTACGTTAAATTTCTAAGAAAAAGTAATTAGTATTAAATCACAATAAAGTGACTGGTTTCGGAGTTACAAAGGTTTTAGTTTTTCCCGATAAATCTTGTAGTTTGTATACCAATGAGCTTAGTTTTTATTTAATTACTTCTTTTTTTTTTAGTTTGCTTGCTTAAGTGAATGCTATTCTCTTCAGAAAAAATACGATAGGAACGTTAAAAAAGTAGCTGAAGAGTCTGGAGTAGGAGGCGGAGCGGGTGGAAAAGTCGGCGGGGGCTTCCAAGTCGGAGGCGGCGTAGGAGGAAATGCTAGCGCCGGGGGCGGAGGCGGAGCAGGTGCCGGGGGCGGAGCTGGTGCGGGGGCCGGAGCTGGAGGTAGCGGTAGTTTAAATCCGAGTCTGCCATAAAAAAGTTAATTTTCTCATTTTAGTTGGATTTGGCGGTAGCGTCGGCGGTAAAGCAGGCGGCGGAGTGGGCTCATTAGTAAGCCCTTATTCTGAAATTCCTTCGGCGGCGAAAATTCCGAAAAAAACGCCCGGTGGACGACTTTGCCGACCCCCGGCTGGAGCACCTCCAAAACCTCCAGGCGAAGAAGGCAGCGACTCTAGCGAGGAGACTTCGAGTCTAGCGGCCAAAGGTTGCCCGCCGTCAAGAAGAGGACCTCCTGGAGGTCCTGGAGGCCCTGGAGGCCCTGGAGGCCCTGGAGGCAAAAAGCCACCCAAGCCCGAAGGTTCTGAAGATGAAGAGGAAAACAAAGAAGAGAAAGAATAACAAAAAATAATAATTTACACACCTAAAATAACATTTTAAAATACATTTTTATTTTATTCCCTTGAATATCTCAAAAACTACGAGGTTTAGCGCAAAAAGTACAAAGTACAAAAAGATGTAGCGTTAAATTTTCAACCAAAAGTATTTAACACAAAATCTTGCTAAAGTGAATAGTTTCAGTTCAATTAGCCGTAACAACTGGGTTCCGACAGTCTAACAACCGAAATAACTGGGTTCCCTCTGTCTAAAAACCGAAATAACTGGGTTCCCTCTGTCTAACAACCGAAATAACTGGGTTCCGACAGTCGAACAATCGAAATAACTAGGTTCCCACTATCTAACAACCGTAATAACTGGGTTCCGACAGTCTAACAACCGAAATAACTGGGTTCCCTCTGTCTAACAACCGAAATAACTGGGTTCCGACAGTCGAACAATCGAAATAACTAGGTTCCCACTATCTAACAACCGTAATAACTGGGTTCCGACAGTCTAACAACCGAAATAACTGGGTTTCCACTGTCTAACAACCGAAGTAACTGGGTTCCCACTGTCTAACAACCGAAATAACTGGGTTCCCACTGTCTAACAACCGAAATAACTGGGTTCCTACTGTCTAACAACCGAAGTAACTGGGTTTCCACCGTCTAACAACCGAAATAACAGGTTCCTACTGTCTGAAAACCGAAGTAACTGGGTTCCCGCAGTCTAACAACCGAAATAACAGGGTTCCCACTGTCTAAAAACCGAAATAACTGGGTTCCCGCAGTCTAACAACCGAAATAACAGGGTTCCCACTGTCTAACAACCGAAGTAACTGGGTTTCCACCGTCTAACAACCGAAATAACAGGTTCCTACTGTCTGAAAACCGAAATAACTGGGTTTCCACCGTCTAACAACCGAAATAACAGGTTCCTACTGTCTGAAAACCGAAATAACTGGGTTCCCACTGTCTAAGAACCGAAATAACAGGGTTCCCACTGTCTAACAACCGAAGTAACTGGGTTTCCACCGTCTAACAACCGAAATAACAGGTTCCTACTGTCTGAAAACCGAAATAACTGGGTTCCCACTGTCTAACAACCGAAGTAACAGGGTTTCCACCGTCTAACAACCGAAGTAACAGGGTTTCCACCGTCTAACAACCGAAATAACAGGTTCCTACTGTCTGAAAACCGAAATAACTGGGTTCCCGCAGTCTAACAACCGAAATAATAGGGTTCCCACTGTCTAACAACCGAAATAACTGGGTTCCCACTGTCTAAGAACCGAAATAACAGGGTTCCCACTGTCTAACAACCGAAGTAACTGGGTTTCCACCGTCTAAAAACCGAAATAACAGGTTCCTACTGTCTGAAAACCGAAATAACTGGGTTCCCACTGTCTAACAACCGAAGTAACAGGGTTCCCACCGTCTAACAACCGAAGTAACAGGGTTTCCACCGTCTAACAACCGAAATAACAAGGTTCCCACTGTCTAACAACCGAAGTAACTGGGTTTCCACCGTCTAACAACCGAAATAACAGGTTCCTACTGTCTAAAAACCGAAATAACTGGGTTCCCGCAGTCTAACAACCGAAATAACAGGGTTCCCACTGTCTAACAACCGAAGTAACTGGGTTTCCACCGTCTAACAACCGAAATAACAGGTTCCTACTGTCTGAAAACCGAAATAACTGGGTTCCCACTGTCTAACAACCGAAGTAACAGGGTTCCCACCGTCTAACAACCGAAGTAACAGGGTTTCCACCGTCTAACAACCGAAATAACAGGTTCCTACTGTCTGAAAACCGAAATAACTGGGTTCCCGCAGTCTAACAACCGAAATAACAGGGTTCCCACTGTCTAAAAACCGAAATAACTGGGTTCCCGCAGTCTAGCAACCGAAATAACAAGGTTCCCACTGTCTAACAACCGAAGTAACTGGGTTTCCACCGTCTAACAACCGAAATAACAGGTTCCTACTGTCTAACAACCGAAGTAACAGGGTTCCCACCGTCTAACAACCGAAGTAACAGGGTTTCCACCGTCTAACAACCGAAATAACAGGTTCCTACTGTCTGAAAACCGAAATAACTGGGTTCCCGCAGTCTAACAACCGAAATAACAGGGTTCCCACTGTCTAAAAACCGAAATAACTGGGTTCCCGCAGTCTAACAACCGAAATAACAAGGTTCCCACTGTCTAACAACCGAAGTAACTGGGTTTCCACCGTCTAACAACCGAAATAACAGGTTCCTACTGTCTAAAAACCGAAATAACTGGGTTCCCGCAGTCTAACAACCGAAATAACAGGGTTCCCACTGTCTAACAACCGAAGTAACTGGGTTTCCACCGTCTAACAACCGAAATACCAGGTTCCTACTGTCTGAAAACCGAAATAACTGGGTTCCCGCAGTCTAACAACCGAAATAACAGGTTCCTACTGTCTGAAAACCGAAATAACTGGGTTCCCGCAGTCTAACAACCGAAATAACAGGGTTCCCACTGTCTAAAAACCGAAATAACTGGGTTCCCGCAGTCTAACAACCGAAATAACAAGGTTCCCACTGTCTAACAACCGAAGTAACTGGGTTTCCACCGTCTAACAACCGAAATAACAGGTTCCTACTGTCTGAAAACCGAAATAACTCTGTTCCCACTGTCTAACAACCGAAGTAACAGGGTTCCCACCGTCTAACAACCGAAGTAACAGGGTTTCCACCGTCTAACAACCGAAATAACAGGTTCCTACTGTCTGAAAACCGAAATAACTGGGTTCCCGCAGTCTAACAACCGAAATAACAGGGTTCCCACTGTCTAAAAACCGAAATAACTGGGTTCCCGCAGTCTAACAACCGAAATAACAAGGTTCCCACTGTCTAACAACCGAAGTAACTGGGTTTCCACCGTCTAACAACCGAAATAACAGGTTCCTACTGTCTAAAAACCGAAATAACTGGGTTCCCGCAGTCTAACAACCGAAATAACAGGGTTCCCACTGTCTAACAACCGAAGTAACTGGGTTTCCACCGTCTAACAACCGAAATAACAGGTTCCTACTGTCTGAAAACCGAAATAACTGGGTTCCCGCAGTCTAACAACCGAAATAACAGGTTCCTACTGTCTGAAAACCGAAATAACTGGGTTCCCGCAGTCTAACAACCGAAATAACAGGGTTCCCACTGTCTAAAAACCGAAATAACTGGGTTCCCGCAGTCTAACAACCGAAATAACAGGGTTCCCACTGTCTAACAACCGAAGTAACTGGGTTTCCACCGTCTAACAACCGAAATAACAGGTTCCTACTGTCTAAAAACCGAAATAACTGGGTTCCCGCAGTCTAACAACCGAAATAACAGGGTTCCCACTGTCTAACAACCGAAGTAACTGGGTTTCCACCGTCTAACAACCGAAATAACAGGTTCCTACTGTCTGAAAACCGAAATAACTGGGTTCCCGCAGTCTAACAACCGAAATAACAGGTTCCTACTGTCTGAAAACCGAAATAACTGGGTTCCCGCAGTCTAACAACCGAAATAACTGGGTTCCCACTGTCTAACAGCCGAAATAACTGGGTTCCCGCAGTCTAACAACCGAAATAACAGGGTTCCCACTGTCTAAAAACCGAAATAACTGGGTTCCCACTGTCTAAGAACCGAAATAACAGGGTTCCCACTGTCTAACAACCGAAGTAACTGGGTTTCCACCGTCTAACAACCGAAATAACAGGTTCCTACTGTCTGAAAACCGAAATAACTGGGTTCCCGCAGTCTAACAACCGAAATAACAGGTTCCTACTGTCTGAAAACCGAAATAACTCTGTTCCCACTGTCTAACAACCGAAGTAACAGGGTTTCCACCGTCTAACAACCGAAATAACAGGTTCCTACTGTCTGAAAACCGAAATAACTGGGTTCCCGCAGTCTAACAACCGAAATAACAGGGTTCCCACTGTCTAAAAACCGAAATAACTGGGTTCCCGCAGTCTAACAACCGAAATAACAAGGTTCCCACTGTCTAACAACCGAAGTAACTGGGTTTCCACCGTCTAACAACCGAAATAACAGGTTCCTACTGTCTAAAAACCGAAATAACTGGGTTCCCGCAGTCTAACAACCGAAATAACAGGGTTCCCACTGTCTAACAACCGAAGTAACTGGGTTTCCACCGTCTAACAACCGAAATACCAGGTTCCTACTGTCTGAAAACCGAAATAACTGGGTTCCCGCAGTCTAACAACCGAAATAACAGGTTCCTACTGTCTGAAAACCGAAATAACTGGGTTCCCGCAGTCTAACAACCGAAATAACAGGGTTCCCACTGTCTAAAAACCGAAATAACTGGGTTCCCGCAGTCTAACAACCGAAATAACAAGGTTCCCACTGTCTAACAACCGAAGTAACTGGGTTTCCACCGTCTAACAACCGAAATAACAGGTTCCTACTGTCTGAAAACCGAAATAACTCTGTTCCCACTGTCTAACAACCGAAGTAACAGGGTTCCACCGTCTAACAACCGAAGTAACAGGGTTTCCACCGTCTAACAACCGAAATAACAGGTTCCTACTGTCTGAAAACCGAAATAACTGGGTTCCCGCAGTCTAACAACCGAAATAACAGGGTTCCCACTGTCTAAAAACCGAAATAACTGGGTTCCCGCAGTCTAACAACCGAAATAACAAGGTTCCCACTGTCTAACAACCGAAGTAACTGGGTTTCCACCGTCTAACAACCGAAATAACAGGTTCCTACTGTCTAAAAACCGAAATAACTGGGTTCCCGCAGTCTAACAACCGAAATAACAGGGTTCCCACTGTCTAACAACCGAAGTAACTGGGTTTCCACCGTCTAACAACCGAAATAACAGGTTCCTACTGTCTGAAAACCGAAATAACTGGGTTCCCGCAGTCTAACAACCGAAATAACAGGTTCCTACTGTCTGATAACCGAAATAACTGGGTTCCCGCAGTCTAACAACCGAAATAACAGGGTTCCCACTGTCTAAAAACCGAAATAACTGGGTTCCCGCAGTCTAACAACCGAAATAACAGGGTTCCCACTGTCTAACAACCGAAGTAACTGGGTTTCCACCGTCTAACAACCGAAATAACAGGTTCCTACTGTCTAAAAACCGAAATAACTGGGTTCCCGCAGTCTAACAACCGAAATAACAGGGTTCCCACTGTCTAACAACCGAAGTAACTGGGTTTCCACCGTCTAACAACCGAAATAACAGGTTCCTACTGTCTGAAAACCGAAATAACTGGGTTCCCGCAGTCTAACAACCGAAATAACAGGTTCCTACTGTCTGAAAACCGAAATAACTGGGTTCCCGCAGTCTAACAACCGAAATAACTGGGTTCCCACTGTCTAACAGCCGAAATAACCGACTTCTGACATTTCAGCAAAAACTTAAATTGTTATTTTTAAGTATCCAGGCGACTTGGAAAATCTTCTAAATCGCCGCGTTAGTTCTAACACCGGCTAAGTCATTTTTTATCAATTTTGAGTTAGGCATTGTTTCTGATGGTAAATTTTGTGGAGAATCGAATCCCGTTGGTAGTTTAAACCTATTACCAACAGAAAACGCGTAGTTCACGATTTAGCCAACAGGTGACGCATTGATTCCAATGAGAAATTAATCAATATTTTGGCTCTCCTGAAAACCTAGGAAAAATGAGATAGCCGGTGTTAGAACTAACGCGAGGAAATCCTATTAAAATGTGCCTAGTAGGGACTCCGTCCGATTAGTAGTTTTCAACTATTGCGATGTTTGAGAAATCCCTTCCCCGCGAGAAATCTCCGTCGGCGAAAATAGTCTACAACGCCAGTCTGCAATTGACTGCCAAACAACCCTCGTTCTCTCACGTCTACAGGTAGATTCCAAGCTTGTTTTGAAGGTATACCTATTTAGAAACTTCCCCAAGTTTCTGTAATATTTAAATTACAGCAAATTATAAATAAAAAATTTTTTGACCGCTCATTACTCAAAAACCGTTGGCACTATCAATTTTTAGTACAAAACCCTTTTTGTTGGAAATTAAATTTACATTTTTTTTGTACTTAATAGTTATTGCGCTAAACCTAATATTTTTTGAGATATTTGAAGATAAAGGATTAAAAACGTCTTTCTCCGCCAAAATTTTGGTCGGTAACTCCAAAACCGATCATTTTAAATTGGTTTTATGCTTAATACTTTTTGTTGAAAATTTAATGTAGATTATTTTTTTAGTTAATAATTTTAGCGCTAAACAGCATAGTTTTCGACATATTTGGAAAAAAAATGTTTTTAGTTGAAATACTTCATAGTTCTTATCAATTTTTTTTTCTTTGTTTTTCATGCTGATTCGTCTTTGAATCGATGACTCAAGCACATTTTATGGATTTCTTTATATTTTTAAACTTCGTCTAATACGATTTGTCTAAATAGGATTTTACATTTCAATGTCTGCGCCTTATTATCCTTATTTAGACCTCTGACGTCACGTGTGACGTCATAATGCATTGAAGCATCTTCATTTGTCTATTCGTTGTCCATTCGTCCATTCGTCGAAATTTTTGACGGTCTGTAACCCCGAAACCGTTCATTTTACGAAGATTTTGCACTAAGTACTTTTTGTCGGAAATTTAATTTAAATTATTTTTGTACTTAGTACTTTTTGCGCTAAACCTCGTGGTTTTCAAGATATTTGAGAAAAAGTGATAAAAACCTTATTTTTTTCAGATTGATGTCGTGCCAGTTGACATATTTTGAAGAAACTGGACTAGCGGAGCCGATCCGTCTCATTTTGTCGTACGGAGGAGTCGAATTCACCGACCGGAGGGTTTCTCTTGAAGAATGGAAAGATCTCAAATTCCGTAAGTTTGGGGGGTGCCCCTCCGCAAAAGTACTGACAATTTTTGTAGAACTTCTATGGCCGCAACTTCCAGTGTTGGAGATGGACGGTAAAACTTATTATCAGTCGAAATCGATTTGTCGACTTTTGTCGAAGAGGTTCGACCTCTGCGGGAAAACTGAGTGGGAGACAACACTGGCGGATAGTATGGTTGACATGATCTACGATTTCAGATCAAGTAAGGACTAAATCAGCTGTCTATAACAGTCTTTGTCAAAAATGGACATTGAATGCAATCCGTTCAAAGCGATAACGCGAGAACGAATAATCCGACCGTGTCCGTTCTGGTCTCATTTTAAAGGTAGAAGGATGTAGAAGAGCGGACGCTGCCAAAATTGGATTTTAAGCCAAAAATATTTTTTTTAGAAGTTTTAAGCTATGAACATATCAGAGACATTGATGAGAAAGAGCGGCTTTATCCGATCGTCTATAACGACATCGTCCCTTCGTATTTGGAGAGATTTGAGCGTCAAATTTTGTCGAACGGCGGACATTTCGTCGGAGGGCAAATGACATGGTCGGACATCGTCTTTTTCGCTTTTTCCAACGAGATCGCCCTCATCCTCGGCAAAGATCTCGTTGTCGACTACCCGAAGCTTCAGATTCTCAAAAAAAAAGTCGCTTCTCTACCCGGCATCAGAGAATATCTACTTACCCAAGGATATTTCAACAGTCGCCGATCTCGAAATTCGTCCTCCTGCAGTCAATATAGTTTAAATTAACTAAAACCATTACGGTTAAGGTTATGACAAGATAACCTTACTCTTCAACAATGGATAAATTTGCCAAATATCTCGAAAACTATTAGGCTTAGCGCAAAAATCACTAAGTTCAAAAATACTCAGCATTAAATTTTTAACAAAAAGTGTTTAGAACAAAATCATGATAAAGTGAAAGCTTTTAGAGTTATGCAAGCATCTTAGTCTATTCCCTTCGTCCTTTGCCCATTAGTCGACTTTTGACGGTTCCTAACTCGGAAACCGATTTTCTTATCAAGATTTCGTATAGAATACTTTTTGTTGGAAATTTAACGCAAATTATTATTGTTTTTATTATTTTTTGCGCTAAACCTCATAGTTTACGAGATATTTGATAAAAACGACTTGGACCGCAAATCACGGCCTAAAAACTTGTACCTTTGTTGAAGGATTTTTTATTTTTTTTATTATTATTATTATTATTTTAAATTCTTGACTAATAAAAATACTAATAAAAAAAACTAAATAATAAAATACGAATAAATTAATAAAAAACCCACAAAATCTTACCATTTTTTCCTAAGTCTGGATTCGGTTGGCACCATTACGGTTAAGGCGTTAAGGTTATGACAAGATAACCTTACTCTTCAACAATGGATAAATATAATTACGGATAAGGCGTTGTGGTTATGACAACATAACCTTACTCTTCAACAATGGATAAATATAAAACAATCTTTTATAATTTGATTTATTACAAGATAAAATACAACATGGCGGTTATTTTTAATGAATATACACGTCAGAAACAACATTTGGAATTAAAAAGTTCCTAAATATAATTTTATCAAAATATACATAATAATTATTTACAGAGATTATCAAAAAATTTCAAGAAACTAGAACAGATATGTTTTTTTTTTTTGTTTTTTTGGAAATTTTTAATAAAGATAAATCTGTGCAATTTCTAAAGGCTATAGAGGGATAATGGGGTCATTTTTGACCTTTCAGCTCTCGCTCATATAGAGAGGCATCTTGGAGAATTTTTTGGGGGTCAAAATGACCCCATTATCCCTTTAGAGCGTTTGGCTCACTAGCTTTGTCTCTCAGAATCTATTTAAACTCCATCGTAGAGCCAAAATAAATTAATAAATAATAATAATAATAATGAAGCAAATTAATTGACAGTTATAGAAGAAAAAGAGGTAATTTTTTTTTCTAAAGGACAAGTGCTAAATAGGCCATTTTGACTACTTTTAAAAAGGGCCAAAGAATTTTTTCAAAATTCACACTTGCCCTTCGCTAGAATGAAGCATTTATTATCGATATCACATAAGTCTCCGCAGTTTTCTTGAAACTTAAAGCTTATTTACTGAGCAGACAGATTAAAAACATCGATAACAATTAGGCGAAAAAAGGGGCCAGAACTTTCAATTTATGGTAAACGTTGTCACTTTTTATGAAATATCTCGAAAACTATAAGGTTAAGCGCAAAAAACACTGAAAACAAAAATAATTAAAATTGAATTTCCTACAAAAAGTACTTAGTACAAAATGTTGACAAAATGAACGGTTTTCGAGTTACCGTCAAAAGTTAAGGTTTGTCGAACTTTTTATCAAATTATCTCGAAAACGACGAACATTAGCGTAAATATTACTAAGTACTAAATTAATTTAAATTAAATTTACTACAAAAAATACTTAGCACCAAATCTTGATAAAGTGAATGGTTTCTGAGATAATGGTCAAAAAGTGAAATTATCATAAATTGAAATCTGGGAAAAAAGGATATTTACATTTTTTTTACCCTATTATGTAGGCCCAAAGGTACAAAGAAGCACACAAAATAAAAACTATCCAGTCTTAAAGTCAGTCTGTGTACGATAATGTACAGTTTACTTTCCATGGCGCTTCTTAATATCTTTTAATTCTTTCTAAAGAGAAAATAAAATCTATTTATTGTCAAAATAAGTACTAAAAGTCTAAAAAAAAGGAGGGGAAAACAGAAAATAGGCGCCATTTTTAAAAATGGCGGATGTAACTGTGGCGCAATCTAGTTCGAAACTAGCGCACTCTATTTAAGTTATCCTTCTAAAAAGCGACACCGATTATCTACATGGGTTAAACATTAAAAACATTTTTCCAAGTCCGAAAATTTAGAATTTCAAGGAATCTTTTCCCCGGAAAAAAACGACATATATACAACTAACTAAATAAGCTAGTTTGCAGTTTGTTCTCTCTCCTCGATGTTACAATATGGACTGATTCTTTTTTGAAGAAAAAAAAATCATATCCGAAAGAATAAATTTAAAAAATAAATTCATCGAGTTAAGCATTTTTCATTTCTCAGTTTGAAAAATGCGAATTTAATTTTTTTTTAGGTTACCGAGCTGTTGAACCAACGAATCCTCGTTGAGGACGTAAGACCTTTTTTTTGGCTGCCTTTTTTCGTCGTTTTTCTAAAAAAAAAAGGAAAAAATTGGTGAGAATCAACAATTGATTGGTTGGGGATGAATGGGTGGGGCTTTGTGACGTCATAGGATCAATATGTCCGGCTCATTCAAGAGCCCACCATTGAATGGAATCATTGAGGAGAATAGAAAAAGTTTTACCTGTTCGATTAGAAGCTTTTTGATGGTGTCGTAGACTGATGGTTGGTATGAGCGTGTATGATAGGAGCGTACAGGAGTGGCAGGCCTGGGCATGACGACTTCGTCTTGTCCTTTTGGTATTTGGGTTGTCGTTTCACTCCTTTTGTCGACCCAACGGTTTTCCATTTTGCTTTTTCTGTTCTCCATTCCCAAACGATCTTTTCCGACTAAAGATTTCAACTCCTGGACGTCTCTATCGGCCTCTTTGATTGGCCCTTCTTTTACATCACCGTAGACGTAACCATCGTCGTAGTCGGCGTCCTTCTTCAAAGCATCCCTGTAGATCTGACTCATGATTAAATTCTGAAGAAACATGGCGTTCGCGTCGGCATTTTGGTTGTTGTACCATCCCTCCTCTTCTTCATCATCGTCGTAAAGATACTCAGGGATAAAATAGGGCATTTGGTATATCCTGTATTTTTCGTAGGGCTCCTGTGGGTAATAGAGGTCGACTTCGTTGTCTCCGTAAGGGTCGTAGTAATAAGGGCGTCCTGCCCTTTGATATACGAGAGGTAGAGGAGCCCATGATCGCTGAAGACGCTTGTTCGTCCCGACCATCGGATACGACTGCACGCTCGACATAAGGAGGACGAATGAGCTCAGAAGAATAGCAGAAACCAAATTTTCCCTCATCTACAAAAAAAGTCAACATCATTGATGAGCACCGAATTGGCACCTATGATTGGATTCTAATTTGGGGATTTGGCATGGCTACTGCCTCAACGCCATAGAATGCTATAGCTCTCTTGAGATTTGCCCAAAAAACTTGATTTTTGGAGCGTTTTTCTCGCTTTTGGTGCAGTGCCAGATTGATTATTGGTTTGAATTATTGAGTTTTTTTAATCAATAGGATTCTGCCCAAAGGAACGCGCATGCTTCACCTGTTGAAGCGTCTCTGCTTGGCTTCTAATTTTAGCTTATTGGAGGAAAGAAAGCACTTTTATTATAAGTTTTACTTACTTTTTGTGGTTGTTTTTTGTTTTTATTATGATTTTTTCTTTTTATGGCTTGGTCTTCGGGGAGATGTGACCTGGTCGAGAGTAACGGTTGAAATGTCGAGGAAAGTGGTGGGGGATGGGTTTATATACAGGGGAGCTGTTGATAGCCCACGCAGAGTTCTTCAATGAAACCCCCCCAGTCACCCGGTTTCCGTGCAGTAGCCCGGCGATTGGCCGAAAAGGAGCCGATTCGTCCCGAACGCCCACGCAGGGATGAATGAAAATCCGAAACCCCCCCGGCGGATTTTCCACGAAACTTCGCTAATCGAAACTCCGAAGGGACACAAAGGAAGAATCCCCCCCCCCTCCGTTTCAGCTAGAAATTATCATATCTCGGCGCTCCCGCTTTCCTTCGCTCTGATGAAAGCCGCACTAGACGTTCTAGAAGGTAAATTCTAGGATTGGAGACGTTCTAGAAGGCAACTACTAGGATTATAGACGTACTAGAAGGCAACTCTAGGATTATAGACGTTCTAGAAGGCAACGTCTAGGATTATAGACGTTCTAGAAGGTTAATTCTAGGATTGGAGACGTTCTAGAAGGCAACTACTAGGATTATAGACGTTCTAGAAGGCAACGTCTAGGATTATGGACGTTCTAGAAGGTAAATTCTAAGATTGGAGACGTTCTAGAAGGCAACTACTAGGATTATAGACGTTCTAGAAGGCAACGTCTAGGATTATGGACGTTCTAGAAGGTAAATTCTAGGATCATAGACGTTCTAGAAGGTAAATCTAGGATTATTGACGTACTAGAAGGTAAATTTTAGGATTGGAGACGTTCTGGAAGGCAACAACTAGGATTATAGACGTTCTAGAAGGTGAATTCTAGGATTATAGACGTTCTATAAGGCAACGTCTTGGAGTATAGACGTTCTAGAAGGCAACGTCTAGGATTATAGACGTTCTAGAAGGCAACGTCTAGGATTATAGACGTTCTAGAAGGCAACTATGTACTAGGATTATAGACGTTCTAAGGCAACGTCTAGGATTATAGACGTTCTAGAAGGCAACTATGTACTAGGATTATAGACGTTCTATAAGGCAACATCTAGGATTATAGACGTTCTATAAGGCAACGTCTAGGATTATAGACGTTCTAAAGGCAACGTCTAGGATTATAGACGTTCTATAAGGCAACTTCTAGGATTATAGACGTTCTAGAAGGCAACGTCTTGGATAATAGACGTTCTAGAAGGCAACGTCTAGGATTATAGACGTTCTAGAAGGCAACGTCTTGGATATAGACGTTCTATAAGGCAACGTCTAGGATTATAGACGTTCTAGAAGGTAAATTCTAAGATTGGAGACGTTCTTAAGGCAACTACCAGGATTATAGACGTTCTAGAAGGCCACGTCTAGGATTATAGACGTTCTAAAGGCAACGTCTAGGATTATAGACGTTCTAGAAGGCAACGTCTAGGATTATAGACGTTCTATAAGGCAACGTCTAGGATCATAGACGCTCTAGAAGGCAACTTCTAGGATCATAGACGTTCTAGAAGGTAAATTCTAGGATTATGGACGTTCTAGAAGGCCACGTCTAGGATTATAGACTCGAAATCGCCCAGCCAAGCCTCACGCAAAGGGCGTAAGTCCGAATTTCTCCCCTCCAGGAGTTACACATTAGCTTTGTTCCAACCGCATTTTGAAACTGGTTTGAAACTCCTGGAGCATGCGCAGAATGATTTGCACCTTAGACATCGTTCAAAACAAATCTGAAGTCATCTGTCGCCAAAGACGTGCAAATCCTTCTGCGCATGCTCCAGGAGTTTCAAAGTGCGAACAAAACTATTCTCAATTTAGAATGCTTCTATTGGGAGCTTTCGCCATATTGCTTTTTTTTATTATTGTATAGCACTAAGCAATAGTTTTTGGATCAAGTAGGTCAGCCTCTGACGTCAGAGGCGTAGGGGGGAGGGAGAAACGATGACGTCATTGGGATTCTACGCCCACAGCCCTATTAACTTTCAGGAAGTTTACCCGCCCACGAGCCTCTATGCTATTCTAGATAACCCTTTTTTCAATATTTACCATCCTTATTGTTTATTGAATAATAACGCGGATGTTTATAGGTTATCGACAGGAATGAACGTGAAAGTTCCCTCCTTCACAGTGTTGTGAGAATTCGAAAATGGCGACTTGGGTTGATTGGTACCCATGAAAGTGGGTGTCTAAAAATAGGATTCGGCTACGGACGGCCCGGGACCTCGCTAAAATCAATAAAGGCCGCTCTTTAGCCTTTCCCAGCCAAACGAACCACCTGTTAAACATAAGATTCTCACTCCGTAGCATTTTTGAATGAAAATGAATATGAATCAGATGAAAACTTAAAATTAGTTTTTATCCAAAATCTCGACAAATATGAGGTTTAGCGCAAACATTATTAAGTACAAAAATAATCTACGTTCTATTTTAAAAAAAAGTGTTTTATACATACCCTTGATAAAATGAACGGTTTCGGAGTTATGAGCCATCATAAAGTCACAGTTTGGCTTCCTAAATGTCAAAAAGCAGTTTTTATCATTTTTTGTCAAATATCTCGAAAAATATTAGGTTTAACGCAAAGACAACTAAGTACAAAAAAATCTACGTTAAATTTTTAACAAAAAGTATTTAAAACATAACCTTGATAAAATGAACGGTTTCGGAGTTAAGAGCCGTCAAAAAGTTACACCCTCCTCCGCCAAAGGTAGACTTTGGACGTATCTTAACTCCGAAAGCGTACGTTTTATCAAGATTATAAACGAAACACTTTTTGTTTAAAATTTACGTAGATTAGTTTTGTACTTAATAATGTTTGCTCTAAAACCCATAGTTTTCGGTATATCAGACAAAAACTGTTAAAAACCACTTATTAGACCGTTCCCCCTCAATCACTTTTGACGGTAACTCCGAAATCCTGCACTTTATTAAGATTTTTTTAAATAAATTTTGTTTCACATTTTATGCTGATAATCTTTGTACTTAATGGTCTTTGCGCTAAACCTAATATTTTTCGAGATATTTGACAAAAACTGAGAAAAACTGCTTTTTGACACTTTTAAGCCAAAGTGACTTATGACGGCTCATAACTCCGAAACCGTTCGTTTTATCGAGGTTATGTATGAAACACTTTTTTTTTATTATTTAACGTAGATTATTTTCGTACTTAATAATGTTTGCGCTAAACCTAATATTTTTCCAGATATTTCACAATAACTGAGAAAAACTGCTTTTTGACACTTTTAAGCGAAAGTGACTTATGACGGCTCAGAACTCCGAAACCGTTCATTTTATCAAGGTTATGTATTAAACACCTTTTTTAAAATATTTAACGTAGATTATTTTTGTACTTAATAATGTTTGCGCTAAACCTAATATTTTTCCAGATATTTTGACAAAAGCTGATAAAAACTGCTTTTGTACATGTTTGCCAACCCCCTTCCACCAACATGTTTACCATTGCTCTACCCCTTAATCACAAGTCAAATTAAACGACGAAAATAGAATCTCCCCGGCAATTTTTTTTTCCTCTTCGGAGGATGTTTCAGCCCTCCTGACATTCCGAAAAACAAGAACCACGTCATCATAATCAATATTCCATTACTGCGGTGAGGAAAAGCACTTTTGCTCCTTATTATTTTCAAATTGAAAAATCAATTTATTTGCTATAAATAAAATGAAGAGTTTACGTATGTCCTTGTAAATTAAGTTATATCTGCAGGTAGCTGGGGGAAAGAAAAACCAGGCGCCCTTATAACCTTTGACCTTTCAAAAGCTGCCCCTTTTTCCCACATCTACCTTTACACATATTTCACCCCAAATAAGCTTCACTATCATTTTCTTATTTATAAGGCAAATATTTATTTATTTTTTCTATTTCATCAAGCGTTTTTATCAAAAACTGGAGAATTTGGAGGAAACGGCGAAAATTTTTTTTTTCAGTTTTTATCTAATATCTCGCAAACTATGAGGTTTAGCGCAAAGACTACTGAGTTCAAAATTAATTTAAATTAAATTTCCAACAAAAAATATATTACACAAAATCTTGATAAAGCGAACGGTTTCGGAGTTATCGACCGTCAAAAGTAAACTTTGGGGGGAAGTCAAAAAGAGGTTTTTATCCTTTTTTGTCAAATATCTCAAAAACTATGAGGTGTAGCGCAAAGACTACTAAGTACAAAACTAATTTAAATTGAATTTTCAACAAAAAATATATTCCATAAAATCTTGATAGAGCTAACGGTTTCGGAGTTATCGAGCGTCAAAGTCAACTTTGAGGGGGAAGTCAAAAGAGGTTTTTATCATTTTTTGTCGAATATCTCGAAAACTATGAGGTTTTATCGATAGCAAACGGAGAATTTTGGAGGAAACGGCGAAAAAAATTTTTTTTTTTCAGTTTTTATTAAATATCTCGAAAAGTATGAGGTTTAGCGCAAAGACTACTGAGTACAAAATTAATTTAAATTGAATTTCCAACAAAAATATATTCCAAAATCTTGATAGAGCTAACGGTTCCGGAGTTATCGAGCGTCAAAGTCAACTTTGAGGGGGAAGTCAAAAGAGGTTTTTATCATTTTTTGTCGAATATCTCGAAAAGTATGAGTTTATATCGAAAGCAAACTGGAGAATTTTGGAGGAATCGGCGAAAATTGTTTTCTTTTTTTTCAGTTTTTATCAAATATCTCGAAAAGTATGAGGTTTAGCGCTAAGATTATTAAGTACAAAATTAATTTAAATTAAATTTCCAACAAAAAATATATTCCATAAAATCTTGATAGAGCTAACGGTTTCGGAGTTATCGACCGTCAAAAGTCAACTTTGAGGGGGAAGTCAAAAAAGAGGTTTTATCATTTTTGTCGAATATCTCGAAAACTATGAGGTTTTATCGATAGCAAACGGAGAATTTTGGAGGAAACGGCGAAAAAAAAATTTTTTTTTTTCAGTTTTTATTAAATATCTCGAAAAGTATGAGGTTTAGCGCAAAGACTACTGAGTACAAAATTAATTTAAATTAAATTTCCTACAAAAAATATATTCCATAAAATCTTGATATAGCGAACGGTTTCGGAGTTATCGACCGTCAAAAGTCAACTTTGGGGGGGAAGTCAAAAAGAGGTTTTTATCCTTTTTTGTCAAATATCTCAAAAACTATGAGGTGTAGCGCAAAGACTACTAAGTACAAAATTAATTTAAATTAAATTTCCAACAAAAAATATTACACAAAATCTTGATAAAGCGAACGGTTTCGGAGTTATCGACCGTCAAAAGTCAACTTTGAGGGGGAAGTCAAGAAGAGGTTTTTATCATTTTTTGTCGAATATCTCGAAAAGTATGAGTTTATATCGAAAGCAAACTGGAGAATTTTGGAGGAATCGGCGAAAATTGTTTTCTTTTTTTTTCAGTTTTTATCAAATATCTCGAAAAGTATGAGGTTTAGCGCTAAGATTATTAAGTACAAAATTAATTTAAATTAAATTTCCAACAAAAAATATATTCCATAAAATCTCAATAGAGCGAACGGTTTCGGAGTTATGACCGTTTGGAGGATTTGTAACTTTTTGCCGGTTCATAACTCAAAAATAGTAATATTATCAATTTTTAGTGCTAAATACGTTTTGTTGTAAATTTGATTTGAATTATTTTTGTATTAATTAATCTTTGCGCTAAATCTAATAGCTTTCGAGATATTTGTTAAAAACATATAAAAACCGCTTTTTGACATCCTTCTCTCTCAAAGCCTTGACTTTTGACGGCCTGTAGCTCCGAAACCGTTCACTTTATGAAGATTGTGTCATTATACTTTCTGTTGGAAATTTAATGTAAATATTTTTTACTTAATAATCATTGCGCTAAACCTAATAGTTTTTGAGATATTCATTAAAAGTGATAAAAACCGCTTTTTGTCACTCTTCTTCGCCAAAACTTTATGAAGGGACTTATATCTTTTTTCCCCTTTAGAAGGCTTCGATTAGCTTTTCCATTGAGGGCCTAATTATGTGTTTTTTTTTTCAAAGAGCAGACTTCAAAGAGGGTTTGATTTTTTGATCTGAAATTCTCCTGAAATTCTTTCCTTCAATGAAAAAGGAAAAGGGGAAACCGCGTGATATCAGAAGTGGGATAGAACAGGCATCGCCGACATCAGAAGTGGGATAAATAACCTGAAATGATCGCCTAATTTTTTTCAGTTTTTTTTCTCCGCCATTTTATAAAAAAAGACTTAAGATACCCTATTTTTGGTCAAAGGCTTCTGATTGGAAGCACGGAATCTAGCGTGCTCAGATAAGCTGATTTATTTACTTTTTTTATAAATATTTTGGAGCTAAAAATAGCAATAATGTGGAGGGCAATTTGGGGGTGGGGGGGGGGGGTGAAGCGTGGAGAGGTTGACGTCAAGCAGAGATGGGCAAAATCTTAATCATGAATATGATTAAGATTTTTAATCATAGGAATATTTTTCTGTGATTAGAATAAGATTAAAATCTTAATCACAGAGATGATTAAGAATAAATCTTAATCACAGAGATGATTAAGAATAAAATCTTAATCACAGGAAATCTGTGATTAAACTTTTAATCACAGGAAATCTGTGATTAATCATGGGAAAATAATGATTAACCATTGGAATTAATTAAGGAAAATAATGATTAATCATTGGAATTTGGGATTAATTAAGGAAAAAGCTTGATCAATCATCAGAAATTTATAATTTTTTTTCAGAAGCCTTTTCCTTAATTAATCCCAAATTCCAATGATTAATCATTATTTCCTTAATTAATCTCAAATTCCAATGATTAATCATTATTTCCTTAATTAATTCCAATGATTAATCATTATTTTCCTTAATCCCTAATTCCAATGATTAATCATTATTTTCCTTAATTAATCTCAAATTCCAATGATTAATCATTATTTTCCTTAATTAATCCAAATTCCAATGATTAATAGTTATTTTCCTTAATTAATCCCAAATTCCAATGATTAATCAGTATTTTCCTTAATTAATCCCAAATTCCAATAATTAATCATTATTTTCCTTAATTAATCCCAAATTCCAATGATTAATCATTATTTTCATTAATTAATCCCAAATTCCAATGATTAATCATTATTTTCCTTAATTAATCCCAAATTCCAATGATTAATCATTATTTCCTTAATTAATCCCAAATTCCAATGATTAACCATTATTTCCTTAATTAATCCAAATTCCAATGATTAATCGTTATTTTCCTTAATTAATCCCAAATTCCAATGATTAATCGTTATTTTCCTTAATTAATCCCAAATTCCAATGATTAATAGTTATTTTCCTTAATTAATCTCAAATTCCAATGATTAATCATTATTTTCCTTAATTAATCCCAAATTCCAATGATTAATCGTTTTCCTATGATTAATCACAGACTTCCTGTGATTAATCACAGATTTCCTGTGATTAAGAGTTTAATCACAGACTTCCTGTGATTAATCACAAATTTCCTGTGATTAAGAGTTTAATCACAGATTTCCTGTGATTAAGATTTTATTCTTAATCATCTCTGTGATTAAGATTTTATTCTTAATCATCTCTGTGATTAAGATTTTAATCTTATTTTAATCACAGAAAATATTCCTATGAAAAATCTTAATCATATTCATGATTAAGATTTTGCCCATCTCTGGCTGGAACGAGCTCTCCTTGCGGACGTTTTTACCTTCCGACCCGATAGGTACCTTTATTCTTACCTAGGTACTTTATTATACTCAAAGTTCTTACCTCCATTGAGCACCGTTAACTCCATGGAGCTTTCGCTGAAACCTTCCTATTGTTATAATTTTTAGGCGCCAAAAGTACTAAGGAAATCCCAATATTTTATGTGTAGAAGAAATATCATGAAAATTGAAAGATTTAGAAGGCTGTGAACTAAGACGTTTTTAATAGGAATTTTTTTCTAATTTCAAAAGGAAATTAAAAGTACATATCCCCACAAAAAACACCCCGTGTAAAAAACACCCCGCCTCGCAAAAAACCTTTTACATCAGCCGGAAAAAGTTGTGATATCAACTTCCCCGCCCTCAAATGAGCGAGAAGAGTCGATACGCCCGAGTGGTAGGTACGATGATGTGAGAAGCATGATGCCCGTGCTCCCGTTTTCAATGCTCCCCTTGGCGGCATCGCGAAATGTTTGTTTACAGGGACGTAGTTAAGACGTGCTGTGCGTTCTTCGGGAAAAATCGTTATGATTCAAACACTCAGACATACGTAGATGAAGGCGTAGTGTCATGTGTGAGTACGGGGGGGGGGGTGGGTATGTGTATGTATGTATGGGGTGTATACTAGTGATTATTAGGAACTCAGTGATAACACAGTAATTCTTAAGCGTTCCAGACGTTCCAGGGCTTGATAAATAACGGCAATCACTGATTTCGCATTTCGCGATGCCGCCAAGGGGAGCATTGAAAACGGGAGCACGGGCATCATGCTTCTCACATCATCGTACCTACCACTCGGGCGTATCGACTCTTCTCGCTCATTTGAGGGCGGGGAAGTTGATATCACAACTTTTTCCGGCTGATGTAAAAGGATTTTTGCGAGGCGGGGTGTTTTTTACACGGGGTGTTTTTTGTGGGGATATCATATCTTTTTGTAGTTTATAATTAATAGTTCAAGGCCAAATAGGTCAGGTTAGCTGTGACCCATTACTGGCAAAAATTACCCAATTTATGTTTTATGTTTCGTTCTTTTTTCGTCAGTTCTTTCGTTCTTTTTAGGGTCGAATTTACCTTAAGGGGTCAGGAAGACCCATTTCCGAAATCCGACCTCTGGTGTAAATCGGATGTACAGAAGGCGCCTCAGACTAACTGACGATCGAAAAATGATCACTGGTCAAATTGACCCCAAGGGGTCTGGAAGACCCATTTCCGAAATTCGACCTTATGGTGTAAATCGGGTGTACAGCCGGCGCCACAGACAATGATCACTGGTCAAATTGACCCTGAGGGGTCTGGATGACCCATTTCCGAAATCCGTCCTCATTACTATACTCGTCCTCATTGCTAAACTCAGAAGGAAGCTCTGTGCACAATTTCAAGTCGATTGGTTTTGTCCAGGCTGTGTACCCGTTAAAGTGGCTAAAATTACCCTAAAATTTCAGTTTTTTGTTCCTAACTTTTTTTTAAGTTAAGATTCGGGGTAAATCTTTCAAAAGGCACTGGCTCAAGTTGAAAGGAAGCTCTGTGCAAAATTTCAAGTCAATCGGTGCGCTAGGAGAGGCTGTAGCCTTGTCTAGCTGAATAAGAAGAAGAAGAAGAAGAAGAAGAAGAAGAAGAAGAAGAAACACGGTAAAGGCGAAAAACCGGGTTTTCAGACTATTATATCTCGGCTCCCTGTGGACCGATCGACTTGAAATTTTCAGCGTTTACTCATATCATATCAAAGTAAATCTGTAGCAAATTTCAAGTCGATCGGTCCACAGGGTGCCGAGATCCAGATACCTGAAAAAACGCAAATCGTGACGTCCAGTAAACATACACTTGGTAGGTACCGTTTTCTGACGTCTTCGGACTGGGTGTTGCTTGGCGGGGCGGAACGCTACCGCGTTCCTAGATCCATCCTCCTAGGTCGATGGTTAATAACAACTAGGGACACGAACGATACCTCGATACTATCGAAGTATCGATACTTTTGTTTCCGATACCACCGATTTTGACTCGATACTTTTTGACCGATAGTATCGGAGCATCGATACTTTATGTGCAGCATCGGAACCGTTTTTTTTTTTTTTTTTTTTTTTTTTTTTTTTTTTTGTTTTTTATTACATTTTTAAATGATTGGACTTTAAAATATCGATTTTAGGTCCAATGTTGACGATACCGATACTTAAAAGTATCGATACTTTAGGTCCAATGTTGACGATACCGATACTTAAAAGTATCGATACTTTAGGTCCAATGTTGACGATACCGATACTTAAAAGTATCGATACTTTAGGTCCAATGTTGACGATATCGATACTTAAAGTATCGATACTTTAGGTCCAAAGTTGACGATACCAATACTTAAAAGTATCGATACTTTAGGTACAATGTTGACGATACCGATACTTAAAAGTATCGATACTTTAGGTCCAATGTTGACGATACCGATACTTAAAAGTATCGTACTTTAGGTCCAATGTTGACGATACCGATACTTAAAAGTATCGATACTTTAGGTCCAATGTTGACGATATCGATACTTAAAAGTATCGATACTTTAGGTTCAAAGTTGACGATACCAATACTTAAAAGTATCGATACTTTAGGTACAATGTTGACGATATCGATACTTAAAAGTATCGATACTTTAGGTCCAATGTTGACGATACCGATACTTAAAAGTATCGATACTTTAGGTCCAAAGTTGACGATACCAATACTTAAAAGTATCGATACTTTAGGTCCAATGTTGAAGATACCGATACTTAAGATACTTTAGGTCCAATGTTGACGATACCGATACTTAAAAGTATCGATACTTTAGGTCCAATGTTGACGATACGATACTTAAAAGTATCGATACTTTAGGTCCAAAGTGACGATACCGATACTTAAAAAGTATCGATACTTTAGGTCCAATGTTGACGATACCGATACTTAAAAGTATCGATACTTTAGGTCCAAAGTTGACGATACCGATACTTAAAAGTATCGATACTTTAGGTCCAATGTTGACGATACCGATACTTAAAAGTATCGATACTTTAGGTCCAATGTTGACGATACCGAACTTAAAAGTATCGATACTTTAGGTCCAAAGTTGACGATACCGATACTTAAAAGTATCGATACTTTAGGTCCAAAGTTGACGATACCGATACTTAAAAGTATCGATACTTTAGGTCCAATGTTGACGATACCGATACTTAAAAGTATCGATACTTTAGGTCCAATGTTGACGATACCGATACTTAAAAGTATCGATACTTTAGGTCCAAAGTTGACGATACCGATACTTAAAAGTATCGATACTTTAGGTCCAAGTTGACGATACCGATACTTAAAAGTATCGATACTTTAGGTCCAATGTTGACGATACCGATACTTAAAAGTATCGATACTTTAGGTCCAATGTTGACGATACCGTACTTAAAAGTATCGATACTTTAGGTCCAAAGTTGACGATACCGATACTTAAAAGTATCGATACTTTAGGTCCAAAGTTGACGATACCGATACTTAAAGTATCGATACTTTAGGTCCAAAGTTGACGATACCGATACTTAAAAGTATCGATACTTTAGGTCCAAAGTTGACGATACCGATACTTAAAAGTATCGATACTTTAGGTCCAATGTTGACGATACCGATACTTAAAAGTATTACTTTAGGTCCAATGTTGACGATATCGATACTTAAAAGTATCGATACTTTAGGTCAAGTTGACGACTTAAAAGTATCGATACTTTAGGTCCAAGTTGAAGATACCATTGTTGAGAAGAGGCATTTTTAATTTAATTTTCCCGGCAATTTATGTTTACACGTACAAGTCGGAGAGGATTAACTCCCCGACTTCCGCATCGCTCGCCGGCTCAGTGCCAAGGGATCGCCCGACCGGGAAAGCAGACAACGTCGCCGCTTCCCAAACCACATTCGCCTTTTTTTTTGAATCTCCGTTTTTTTCATCACCCTTCACCTTTGGCACTCCAACGATCAAATATTTGGAAGATTTCAGCACCGACCAAGAAACGTGATCACAGAGACGATATTTGTTTTAAGTTCTTTTTTGGTTTTATTTTATAAAATTGTTACTCGGACGAGGTGAGTCCACCATCTTGGTTTAAATTTTCAATCTTAATTTTTCATACGGAGGTACCTCTTTTCTTTTCTTTTATCTTTTCGTTTTTTTAAATGTCATATTAGCGATAATAAACCGCCCCTATTAATTATCTTTTTTTGCTCTTTAATTTACCTATTTTTATTTTTATTTTTTCTTTCTTTTCTTAACACAAAAAGGGAGATCCGGATTTGTCCAAATCCAAAAGGGAAAGACCCCCGGATCCCCAACATTTGGTCCTCAGCGGGCCGGATTATTGTCGCTAATTTTCCCCGTAAAAAAAAAAAAAAAATTTTTTTGTCATTTTAATTAGAGTCATTTTTTCGTCGGACGAGTTTCAACATGTCCACAACAGACAAGGAGAAAGTCGCTGAATCGAAGGCTGAAGCGAAGACACTTAAAGCGAAGACGACGTTTTTGAAGATGAATTTTAACGCTATTGCCCATGAACTTAAAGCGATCACCGAACAAGGCCGTAAAATAGATGATAATGCAGATCCTGGCGTAGTTCTCCTATTTAAAGGTATGATGAATTCAATAGATGATGTTTATCGCAGACTTACTCAAACTTGGGAGGAGTTGCTGCAAGTTTATATTTTGCATGACCAGGAAACGGAGTTTCCGACCGAGGCGGAGAAAAATATTTACGCCAATACTAAGCGATATTTTTACGAAGCCAAGGCAAAGCTTGTCGAAATAAGCGAGGCAGCCCGACCGTCTACGAATCCGGAGATGACCTTGAACGCTTCGCAAAGCATACCCGCCCGTTCTCGCTTCCCTAAATTAAAGTTACCTACTTTTTCAGGCAAGCTTTCAGAATGGCCGATCTTCAGAGATAATTTTACGTCGTTGATACATAAGGATGAAAATATCAGCAAAATGGACAAGTATCACTACCTCATCGGATATCTTACGGATCGAGCGTTAGACGTCATCAAATCGATTCCACTTCTCGAAAATAACTACGACCTTGCTTGGAAGACACTCAGCAAGACTTTTGATCATAAGCGGACGTTGGCAAGTACTTACCTAAATACTTTGATAAATTTTAAGCCAATGACTGGCAAAATTAACCCTGATATTCTGCAGAATTTTCTTTCGATTGTTCCTCCAAATATCGCCGCTTTCAAAAACTTGAAAATCGATCATCCAGAAGAATACATTTTTTTTGAATTAGCCATCCGCATTTTAGACACTCAGACCAGAGAGGCCTTTGAAATGCAAAACTCGTCAGTCGACTACCCCACGTTTGAATCGCTCGTCGACTTCGTACAAGATCGTATGAGGGCTCTTCAGCATTCTACTTCCGAGACTTTCAAGCCGTCCAACGTCGTCGAAACTTCTAAACCGCCGAAGTCTCCTAAGGCTTTTGAGCCGAACAGACCTCAAGTCAGCGTTTTGTCAGCTAATACGTCGAATAACGTGAAAAAGGCGGGTTTGCCGACCTGTAAGATCTGCAACAACACTCATCGCATTGCCGAATGTTCTACTTTGCTGCAGGCGTCACCCTCCGAGCGATTAGTCATGCTTAGAAACCATCGCTGCTGCTTCAACTGTTTGCATCCCGGACAGCATACCGCAGCGGATTGCAAATCGGCTAGAAGATGCGACCAATGTCAACGTCGTCACCACACCTTGATTCATCAAGCATTTGCGGACAAGTCACCCCCACATACGACAAAAGAAAAGGATACGACTTCACCAACCTCGTCAACATCCTCTACAAAGCCTTCGGTACAACTAGCAGCTGTGGACAACGCCAACAGCGTCCTGTTGGGTACAGCTGTCGCGCTAGGCCGAGATGCTGACGGAAAATACCAGCCAGTTCGACTGGTGCTCGACTCTGGAAGTCAAAGATCCCTCATAACCACGCGGTGTGCCCAAAGATTAGGCTTAATCTCGACACCCAGTCCTCATCAACTGGTCGGAGTTGGCCAGGTGAAGCTGACTGAACGTTTGGGCCAAGTAAACTGTATAATCAAGACGGATCAGCCGAAAAGACCGTTGATTTCGGCCCCGTGTCTGGTAGTTTCGACCATCACGGGTGATTTACCACAAACGACCTTACCCGGATCCATTTTGGAAACTTTTAAGTCTTACAAGCTCGCTGATCGTACATTTGGGAAACCTGGACCCGTAGACATCTTGCTCGGCGCTGACCTGTATGGAGACATCGTCATAGGAAAACCGATACGTATCTCGCCCGTCGACCCGACTCTCCTAAACACTGTTTTTGGGCATGTGCTTCTAGGGAAATACGGAACTTCAAACGAAGCGACCTCCACAGTTCTTCTGAACAGCTGCACGGACGAAATCAACACGACCTTAAAACGATTTTGGGCGATCGAAGAACCGGTTTCCACGAAAATCGTGTCTCCGGAGACGAGTGGTGTGAAAATCATTTCGTAGAAACTCACCAGCGATTGGAAAATGGACGCTACGTTACTCGCTTACCTTTCAATGGCCACCAGACGTCCTTAGGTGAATCTCGACCTCAAGCCATGACCCGATTTTTGCGCCTCGAATCGACGCTTCCAAGAATCCCATCGCCAAGAAATCTTATGATGATTTCTTGAGAGAATATTTAGACCTCGGTCATATGACCCTCGCAAAAACTCCTGGAATTTATTACCTACCACACCATGCTGTGAAAAAGATGGATGACATCGAAGGAAAAATCAGAGTCGTCTTCGACGCATCTGCGAAAACCTCAACTCGATCATTGAACGACTGTTTACATGCAGGACCTAAATTGCAACTGGACATTGCGGACATCCTTCTCAATTTTCGACGCCATAAATTCGTTTTCACTACCGACATAAAAAAGATGTATCGCCAAATTTTGATTGATACGTCTGAAACAAAGTTCCAACACATTCTTTGGAGGTTTCGACCGGATGAAGAAATTTTGGATTACGAACTATTAACCCTGACCTACGGCATGTCTTGCGCCCCATTTATTGCGTTACGAGTGATTAAGCAACTGATCGAAGACGAAGGTCCGTCGTATCCGCGGGCAGCGGAAGTTCTGAAGACCGACATATACATCGACGACGTCGTAACGGGAGCGTCTTCATTCGACGATGCTCTTGACTTGATCGTCCAGCTCATCAAGCTTCTGCGGAAAGGCTGCTTTGATTTGGGAAAATGGTCGTCGAACTCTTCTGAACTTTTGAAGCGTGCTGGGGTGACTGCGGAGGACAGCTTGGTTAATTTGGCGAACAATGAAGACCAGACCATCAAAATCTTGGGGCTCCAATGGAATTCGACCCTCGATAGCTTCTCCTACAAGATCAGAGAGCCTCCACCCGGAATAACGAAACGAACCATCCTATCCACCACGGCACGTTTATACGATCCCCTCGGATTTCTTTCACCGGTAATATTCACCGCCAAGAAAATATTACAAGACATTTGGATCGCCGGTTCGGGATGGGATGAACCCCCTCCGTCAAAGGTTGCTAACCATTGGACAACGTTTCTTGCCGAACTACCTTTCTTTCTGAAGTTGACATTCCTCGATTTCTTCGTATTGACGAAAAGGCGAGCTATAGCCTCCTAGGATTTTCCGATGCGTCGGAAATTGGCTATTGCGCCGTCTTATACCTCCGAGTTCAAGTTGCTTCTCACGTCAACCTCTTTTTATTGAAGGCGAAAACTAAATTAGCCCCGCTTAAGCCGAGCTTAAGCGTTCCGAGACTGGAGCTGCTGGGAGCTAAGCTTCTTACCACGTTGCTGATCAGCATTAGCGCCTTTCGTGCTCATTTGCAGAGCCCGAAAGTTTTCCTGTTCACCGACTCCATGACCGTCCTGTCTTGGCTGAAAACCCTCTCATCTGCTGAAGATGTACGTTGCACAACGAGTCAACGCGATTCTCGAGGACTCCGAACCAACATTTTGGCACCACGTCAGAAGCAAGGAGAATCCCGCCGATATTGGATCCCGTGGCTTGATGCCTAGCCAGATTATCGACAACGGCTTCTGGTGGAACGGCCCTTTGGGCCTCCGGTCCTCTTGATCGATGGCCTCTTCAGAAACTTCCGACGAGACCTCCAGACTTACCCGACTTAAAAGGCGATCGAGTTCACGTTAATGTCACCACGACCGATTGGGACCTCGAGAGTTGGACGCAGAGATTTTCCTCATACACTCGGCTGATACGCTCCCTTTGTTACGTTTACCGATTTCTCAGCCGTCCGCGGGATAAACGCACCGGCGCCATCGACCATAGCGAATTTCAAAAGGCTCTATCCTCTTATTTAGCTAAGCTGCAGTCACGATTTTATGCGGACATGGATATTCAGCAACGAAATTTATTTAATGTACTCAATGTGTTTCAGGACGCCAGTGGCATTTACAGGGTGGGCGGTCGACTGAAAAAACGCCAACTTACCGTACGAAGAGCTCCACCCAATCTTGCTGCCACGACGGTGCCACTTCAACACCCTGATCGTTAACTACTACCACAAGGTATACAATCACGTTGGCCCGCAGACGTTGATGTCGCTCATTCGAAAAATATACTGGATTCCAGCGGGGAAGAACTTCGTCAAGAAACAGTCTCGATCATGCCACGTCTGTTACAAGTGGTCGGCTCGACCCCAGCCTCCCTACATGGGTGACCTGCCTGGAGCCCGGACATCCGAAAATACTGTTTTTCACCACGTTGGTGTTGATTTTGCGGGACCGTTGCAATGTCGCGAGTCGTCTCGTCGTAGGAGTCCACTCGTCAAATCTTACATCTGCTTGTTCATTGTTTTACAACCAAGGCCATACACCTGGAAATTGCCAAGGACCTCAGCACTGAAGGTTTTCTTGATTGCCTCGACCGATTTATCGCCAGACGTGGCACCCTGCTCACATGTACTCCGACTGTGGCACCAATTTTGTAGGAGCGTCACGATATCTGAAGGAAGTCGAAGAATGGATGAACGCTCAAGACACGAAAACTTCGCTGATAGACTGCGCTGCTGTAAAGGGAATCACCTGGCATTTCAACCCCCCTCGTTCACCCCACTTCGGGGGACTGTGGGAAGCAGGAGTAAAATCCGTCAAAACGTTATTGTTCAAAACCTTGGGCCAACAACCGTTCACAGAAAGGAGTTGAATACGATGGTAGTGAAGATTGAGGGACTACTCAATTCCCGGCCCTTAACACCACTGTCAGATGACGCTAATGACCTTCAACCCTTGACCCCGGCTCATTTCCTCATTGGAAAGACATTGAAAAATTATCCCGATTATGACCTCACCGATGAGAAGGAGCAGTTACTTTCGCGGTGGCAGTATTTGCGCCGCAAGGTACAAGATTTTTGGAGCAGATGGAAGACCGAATATCTGCAATCTTTACAACCCAGGAAAAAGTGGTTACGCGATCCACCCAACTTACAGATCGGCGAATTAGTCGTATACGATGAAAAGACGCCGCCTTTCCACTGGCCTCTGGCCCGAGTTATAGAAGTTCAACCCGGCAAAGACGATATCGTACGAGTAGCCACTATCAAGACACAACAAGGAACCTATAAACGATCAGTCGCCAAATTGGTGCGGCTGCCGTTTACCCAAACGAGCGTACCCCCCCAGGAAAATTAAGGTGGGCGGTATGTTGAGAAGAGGCATTTTAAATTTAATTTTCCCGGCAATTTATGTTTACACGTACAAGTCGGAGAGGATTAACTCCCCGACTTCCGCATCGCTCGCCGGCTCAGTGCCAAGGGATCGCCCGGGAAAGCAGACAACGTCGCCGCTTCCCAAACCACATTCGCCTTTTTTTTTGAATCTCCGTTTTTTCATCACCCTTCACCTTTGGCACTCCAACGATCAAATATTTGGAAGATTTCAGCACCGACCAAGAAACGTGATCACAGAGACGATATTTGTTTTTAAGTTCTTTTTTTTGGTTTTATTTTATAAAATTGTTACTCGGACGAGGTGAGTCCACCATCTTGGTTTAAATTTTCAATCTTAATTTTTCATACGGAGGTACCTCTTTTCTTTTTCTTTTATCTTTTCGTTTTTTTTAAATGTCATATTAGCGATAATAAACCGCCCCTATTAATTATCTTTTTTGCTCTTTAATTTACCTATTTTATTTTTATTTTTCTTTCTTTTCTTAACACAAAAAGGGAGATCCGGATTTGTCCAAATCCAAAAGGGAAAGACCCCCGGATCCCCAACACATTAAGTAAATGTAGAAGACCACTTAAAAAGTG